>OX442360.1:22053321-22168321 GCA_949357725.1 Hyperoplus immaculatus | reverse complement strand
ATCCTTTAGCCAATTATTTCAAAAAACACCCCCCATCCAGAAGCCTCCTCAACTAAGGATGACTCAACGAAGCCCCATCTCCATCCTCACCCCTCCCCACTCCAAGCAACCCAAACCGGCCCCAACCCATCTACCCCCACCCTCTCCTCCCCCTTACAACAGAGGGCGAAACGAGTCACCTGGGGGCCCAAACCAGCCACCCAGGTGACCACCCACCCCAACCCCCAATTATCCCCCGTCATCAGCCCACTACCACCACCTTCAGCCCAGCCCCAAGTACCACCCCGCCACCAACCTCATCATCTCCGGAACTGAATCAAACAACCACTGGACCACCGGACAGAGGAAGAGGGCGGAAAAAATATGGATACATAAACTGGACACCACCATACCAAAAGGCCTTAACGATAAATAATCATCCTCCCCAACACAATCCATTCCCCCACTTCTTCCCACCCGGGACCATCCACGCTGCTGACCAGAGCCCCCGCCCCGCTCCCAACATGCTTGGTTTTTATTCCCTCCCCCCTTTTTTTTGAGATTTTTTTAAATATTTCTAATTTTATTCTAATTATGCTAATTTTTTTAATTATTTTAATTTTTTAATTGTTTTAATTCTCACTATTTTAGGTGTTCTGATTTTTTTTATACCATTTATTCTAATCTCTTAGAGATTTTCTTAATTATTTTAATTTTTTTTTAAATTATTTTAACTTTTTAATCATTTTAATCTTCCAATTATTTTAATTTTCTAATTCTTAATCTTTTAATTATTTTAATTTTCTAATTACTCTTAGCATTTTTAAATCATTTTTCAAGTTGTTTTAACTTTTTATTTAACCCTGGTCAGCAGCACCCTCTTCTTCTGTCCACTGCAGAGACACCCTGCCTGGGAATCGAACCCTGGTCTCCCGGGTGAAGGGACAGAGCTTTTCAACCGCACCACCAACACCACTGCCGTTTTTAGATCAATAGGCCTGTGCAACAACATTCCAACAAAGGAACCTTTTAACCCAAACCCTAACCCCACCCTAACCCTAACCCTAACCCTCTAACCCTAACCCTATCCCTAACCCTAACCCTAACCCTCTAATCCTCTAACCCTAACCCAAACCCTAACCCTAACCCAACCCTAACCCTCTAACCCTAACCCTAACCCTCTAACCCCCTAACCCTAACCCTCTAACCCTAACCTTAACCCTAACCCTATAACCCCCCAGTTATTGATGCAGAAAATGTTAAATAGCCTAGACTGTATGCAGCGCTACTCTATGCTCTCACCTCAAATGGTTTTACCTGGCGATCTACACACACTGGCCCTCATTTATCAATCTTGCGTAGACCAGAAAAATGGGTGTACGTACATTTCCACGCAAATCTCGGCATTTATCAATATGGACGTGAGCGTAGGGTACGCTCAAATCCCACGCCAGCTCTCAGCTCGTGTACGCAAATTTGAAAACAGCTTGGACTCGCAGTGCAGGCTGTGCCGGGTAGCCGATGACTTTGTTGGACAATTATTAGAAGGTAATACAAATGCAGTGCAAATAAGACCGAAATAAAGATATTAATCACTTAAAAATGAGCAGCTTATGGTGTGCAACTGAGTAGGAGAGCTGATTCAATAGTGCGCACACCGGCCACTTAGGAGGGCTGCATGGGACTGCGTAAGGGCAGTTGTCTCCGTCTGGAGCAGCTGGGGGGGACACTGAGGCATGGGGGCTGCATTCATTCAAAATGTTAGCCTAAGTATTAAATATGTAGTAGACATAGGCGACACTGCTCTTTATGATACAAAAAAATACACGGCACAACATTCAGCTTAACATTTTATTTATTTGACGCACTTTTTAGATGTTAGTTCCTCTTTTAATGTGTCATTGATGCTAAAGCGAGCAATTTATTTCCACCGTTAACCGGCACGTTGTTCCTATCTGCTGGTGGAGCAGGACGGTGGGCGCTCTCACAGCTGATCGCTGCCGGGTCGGCTTGTGCAGCTGACGGCCGGGCTGACCACTCGTGCCAAGCGCATGCTGTCATACAAACGCAAAATGTGTTATTTTTAGTTTTTAAAACCCTTTTGAATAGTGCTATCTAAAAGGGCCAATACATTCTAATCATTCAAATCTCTGCAGACGTGTATTTATTTTATGGGGACCATTATCGGACAGTTGGTGCGTCTTTTTCTCCTCCACCACTTATATTATGCCCGCAGCCCCGCACCCCCAGTTGGTTGCATTTCAGAACAGCAACACGCTTTTTTTAGTGGCGATTTTGAGTCAACACCAACGCTGTTGACCGCAGCAGTTATTTCCTTCCTAACTGCTGCCTTCTGTCGTTCTTTGATGCTGCTTGTAGGCTAATGCTCCAAAATGAAACTCTTTTTTTCTACTTTCGCTGTTATTCTGTCAATTTCTACTTCAGGGAAGTGCCGTATTGCGCATATCCATGTCGTAAAACCTCTGGGCGAGGCCTCTAAACTGAGAAAATATAGGGGCGTGATACGCTCGTTTTCATCCGCCGAATTTATCAATAATGGCCATGGCGTACGCTGAGATTGGCGAGATACGCCTGTTTGATAAATACCACGCGACACCTGGCGTAGGGAGGTATTTGCGCCAGAATCTGCACCAGTTTCCACGCAAAATTGATAAATGAGGGCCACTGGCTCTTAATAAAGCGTTCTATAAAATCACAGTTTGCAACATTATTTCACTGTAGGCTTCTTTCTTTTCATCAGTAGCGATTACAGTTGGGACGTGACAGCTGTCACAGTTCGGACATCGTTGCAGACTAGCAGGTTAAGCTTCTCACAGTAGATTCATATTTGTCCGAAAAATACAGACTGCAGGTTTTTTAATGTAGGCCTATTGGTATTTGTAAGATTCAAATAAAAGGCTAATAGTCTAAATCAAAATTGTATTCATTATGATGTGGCCCAAAACTAAAGTGATTTTCCATAGGCTATTCATTTGGGGACAGTGTCAGACTTAAATTACATTCTTAAGTGTGGGACTATAGGCGTAGTGCTATAAACATAGCAAAGTAGCCTATATATATATTAGGCTAAATGGTATAGTGTTTAAATCCGAGTTCAACGTTTCATTGTTTTATAATGTTACGTTACGCACTGCGAGAACGATCGGCAAGATAAATAAATCATTTCCATGCTGGCAGCATTCCACTCTCCTTAGCCTATTTGCAGTAAGAGTTTTTTTCGGCTCTCTGATTTCTGCTGTAATAATTCAGACTGACAAACTCTTCCTCTTTGTAGCGGCTCCCCATTAGCCACTAGGCTGCATGTCGTTAGGTGTCTGTACGCGTGCGTATAGCCTACAGTTAACATCTTGAAACTTTGAATGTCCACTCGTTCCATAGGTTTTAAATGCTTCTTTATTCATAGGCTTCAGGTGGCTTGTACATACAACTATCGTTCGATGTTAATCTGGGGGGTATACTACGAAACAAACTCAACAGAGCCCGGCTCTCTTTTTTTGATCTGGTTCAACATAACACATACCCTCGCTCAGAGCTAACCGGTATCACGAAGGCAGTTATCAACCTCTTTATGTTGAACGAGGGTTTCAGCTTCAGGCTCTGTGCGCGTCCCCATGAGAGGGGGCGTTTGGCCGTCATTTGACTCTGTTTCCGCACTGACTGGACTGATCTTGTGCCGCTAACTTTACACTAACGGACTGATTGCGAGCAGCTGACTTCGCTGACTTCACAAGAGTTTGTCATTCTGAATTATCACAGAACAGCAGAAAACAGAGAGCCGAAAAAAACTCTTACTGCAAATAAGGAGAGAGTGGAATGTTGTCAGAAAATTGGGGCTACTCAATTGATTAATTTATTTTACAGATCGTTCTCGCAGTGCGTAACGTGACATTATAAAGCAATTAAAGGTTGAACTCTGATTTAAACAGTACACCATTTAGCCTAGTTGAATGATAATCCTACACTTAATAATCTGATTTAAGTCTGACACTGTCCCCTAATAAATAGCATAGCCTATGTGGAAAACCACTGTAGTTTTGGGCCACATCAAAATTAATACAATTTTGATTTTGATTTAGGCTAATAGCCCTTTATTTGCATCTTATAAATACCATTAAAATAAATAGCCTAGATACAAAACCTGTAGTCTGTATTTTCCGGACAAATATGAATCTACTGTGAGAAGCTTAACCTGCGAGTCTGCAGCGATGTCCGAACTGTGACAGCTGTCACCTGTCACGTCCCAACTGTAATCGCTACTGATGAAAATAAAGAAGCCTACAGTGAAATAATGTTGCAACCTGTGATTTTATAGAACGCTTCATTAAGAGCCAGTGTGTGTAGATCGCCAGGTAAAATCATTTGAGGTGAGAGCATAGAGTGGCGCTGCATAGGTCTAGGCTATTTTAAATTTTCTGCATCAATAACTATGCATGTGGCAAAAAGCCGCAGCGCGATGTTACAATTCACTCTAATGTAAGCCTTATGCCACGGCCTCGTTTTGTTCATTTACTTACTGATCAATAAGTTTACTGATTTAACTTTTACTCAGTGAGAAGTATCGCTCAGACAATATAGTCAGGTCCGCGGGATTTCAAAATGTGTAGTTTCCTTAAAGGGCAGCGCTCTAAGAGCCGAATTTAAACTCAAACTCTGCAACAAAAACTGGTCTGGGCAGGTTAGCCGTGCAGCCTCTGTTACCACGGTGATCTAGCCAGGTAAAAAGAGAGCCACCTTTCGTGATACTGAAAATGCTGGCTTTAGACCGCTTTAGACTCAACAGACCTCGCTCAGCCCTTAATCTCGCTTCGTAGTATACCCCCCTGGTCTAAAGCAACTGCTGCCACTCCTCTGTGTGTGTGTGTGTGTGTGTGTGTGTGTGTGTGTGTGTGTGTGTGGGTGTGTGTGTGTGTGTGTGTGTGTGTGTGTGTGTGTGTGCGCGCGCGTGTGTCAATCAAAATGTCTGACTAATATTAAAAGACAAAAACAGGTGTTTGTTTGGATGGAACAAGCGATCATGGAGTTTGTACTGCTGTTACTATGCTTGCCACAATACAACCATAACAACCATATGTCCTTCCACTCTCTTTATTGACATGTTCTACTAATTTGCAGTTTTGTTTTGTAGTGAACTCCATGTAATGAAACTAGCAGTTTAACTCCATTTTGCGGTCGCTTGCTGGAAGTTCAACTAAATTCATATTTGCATAGTGATTCAAGTGTATTAGGCCTACTTATTTTTTTGTTGCCAATTTTTGCTTCGTTAAAAGTGAAACTCAGAAAAATGTTGGGCAATTGTTTTTGATGTGACCATTGCTTCTATAAATCAACCCCCAGTGTAGCTACACGAACATGGCAGATGTCCAGATATTAGCAGGGTTATTATGCGGACTGGTAGTGCACTTTGCCTTCTTTAGTGTGTAGCCCATGTATGAAGGTATATATGTAGCATAAGTCTTTAGCACGTGTAACTGCAGATTTTGAATGCGTAAACTGAAGTCACAAATGTGTAACAGTAGATTTGAAGTCGTAAATATTTGTTTTGCATGTGTACTCCAAAGTCACAAATGTGTAACAGTAAATTTGAAGTCGTAAATATTTTTTCTACCATTGTGGACACAAAATAGGGGCTACGAGTTCACAAATCGTTGTTACGGGTGCACAAATCCTATCCTGTGCATCGCAACTTCAAAGAGTCATGCGCTTGACACTTTTGCTACAAACATTGCAGCACAGTTGGTGCAAAACACATTTGCACACCCGTGTTTCATAATGTGAGAACATGCCCCCAATTTGTGCATTCGTAAACCCAAATGTGAACTAACGCATCAGAAGTTGCACATCTGTGAAAAATGTCCTCTCAAATAAAATGATATCGAGCACAGCATTTTAATGAGCGAGCACAAATCGATGATACAACTGCTCAAATCTGTTCCTACAAGTCTCAGCTGAGGGTTTTCTCTGCTCGAATCTGCTCCTGCAAGTCTCGGCTGTGGGTTTTTTTGCAGGTAGATTTGCACCACGCCCAGGTGGTAAATGTGGTGCAAAAGTGTTTCGTATGCGTAGAACAGATTTGTATCCGTAGAAGGTGGGCGGGACAACATTGTCGCATCATCCAATGAAAGCGCCGGTTGGGACCCGTGACGTCAGCATGTGAACAAGCGGAGGAGAAGCCTTTTTCCTTCGTCCCTTTTCACCAGAAATAGTAGGAAATGACTAAATGAGCAACAACAACTATCAAACTAATGTGAAGTAGTAGGTAGTAGTGAATTGAACTCTTTTTCTGTAGTTTTACATTGCATTTTTTAAGTAATGGAGAATTATATTATATGTACTCCAGCCTTTGAGGAAAAGTAGTCCAAGGTGTCTGTAACAGTAAATAAGCCGAGTTAGCTAGCTTTGAGGTGGTTTCCCGATCATTTTAGACAGGACAGGAGGCTTATTATGTGACACGGTGAAGTTGAGGAGGGGATACCCATTAAACACCAGGACCTGCGGTGGTTTAATAAACAGTTGAGCTGCTTCACAATCTCTGTCCGGAGCCACAGCAGTGTCTGGACTGACGGTCACGGACACACGGTCGGACACAGACCTAGGGTTTAGCTAGAGCCAACAGAACACGGAGCCATCCCACGGAAACTATGAACTGTAAGTCTGGTTTTCTTATGTTTTTAAACTTCAAAGTTGGTCGGTATAATACGTTCAATGATGAGAAGCAACGTGTGGTTATAATGTATTGCAGGCAGCATAGCTAACCACTAGCTAACAAGTCATAATGGGTATAACAGCTAATGTTCGTTAGCATATTCTTTTAAAGGAAGTACCGTTTTTTAAGGCATTTGGTCACTTCTAAGGATGTTAATAATTAACTGTTAACGTAAAATAAGAAGGCTGACCAATGACTCCTTCCGTTAATCAGTGAAAATAATCCCGGCGCTAGCCAGGGAAATATGAGTCAGCTGAATACTGGAGTCTTGCTGCTATAATAATAATCAGCGTGTCTGTATGTCTGCTTTTCTGGGACATCGGCACCTTCATACATAGCCTACTAGTTTTACATCAGGATGTAATGTTAGCATGTGTCGACCTCATATAGAGCGTTTTCTGTCTTAATAGTGGCTATGAAGATCCAAATAAACACATGTGAGCAGTATACTATTCTGCTCAGCCCGTCTCAACATCATGTTGCTGTTTCTGAATAAAAACAGGTAGACAAGCGTCCCATTATGCAAAGGATTTTTTTTTTAATTGTGCAGCTCCATCGTGTTTAAATCATATTTTATATCTGTTTTTCCAGCCTGAAAAAAAACATTTACAACTAATTTTAAAAGTCACTAATGACAAGATACCCCCCACGAAGAGAATGAATTGCAGGGCTGTTATAATAAACTATATTGATTAGTTTTTAGCTTTGTGTTCTTCATCAACTCGAACGTACATGTATTTTATTTATTTTATAAATCTTAACATTATCTTAACATCTGAATGGCACAATCTGCTTTTCCACAGACTCATCTAGGCTGTCCTGCACAAGGCCTGCACAAGTGTCTGGGATTTCCACCCTGTCAGGGAGAAGCCATTGTACAGTGAGCAGCTACAGTCAGTCCTAACTATTATCCGTCATATGTTTACTATAACATCACTAAAGGGATCTAACAATTGTTTCCGTCCCCAGTGTATGCATTGCTGAGGGAAGGACACTCCAGATAACTGAAGACTTCACTGCTCCTGCTGCCTTGAGAAGATCTCCGAAGATGGAGCAGCGTGGAACTCACCTGGCAGTCACAGCACATCAGTCTGACTCTACACTCTACACACAATTTGTTTTCAATTTTTAGATTGTGATTATTATAAATCTAGACAAAGTCAGATCATACTCAATTCATAATCATATTGATTGCAGTAAATGAGGTGACATACTCAGTCATGTTTATTTGTTTGACATATTAAAAAGGTAGGGGAGATTTTGATTAAATATGGTAAAAAGTTGGGCTAAAGACCAAGGACTAAGTTACTAGTTTTATGTTTTGTTTTATAAAGTCTTGTTCCGGCACATGCCAGAGCATTTTGGGTATTTTGTTCATTTTCTCTTAATAAAATAACGCCATACAAAACTTTACTTGGAGGTATGCAATTGTGAGTGCATTATAGTTTTAAACTGGTTGATTTGTATTTTTCATTTTGACCGTATGTATATGTTTAGTAAATCCACAAATATTTTAAAAAGTCCAAATCTTGTGATTTGTTTGTGGGGTAAGCTTTTACTATACATTTGTACTGATTGTGCTTTGATGTGATAACTGCAAATCATAAATATAATTGATATAGGGCATTTATTAGTCTTGCTTTAGCAGCATGCAGACCTACTTATTAATGCAGCACGTGATCTGAATTAACATGTTCTAAACTGCATAAAATGTTATGGTGTGACACTTTGTGATTGTGATTAATTAAAGTAATCACTGAAATGAGGTTATATGAAGCTTTGTACCCTGTTCTTCTGGACACGTCACATGAGGTAAGGTGTATAGCAGAACTGTCTGGGGATAAGCACACAGTTAAACCTGATCATCTAATTATCAGTTTGTGATACAAGTAGTGATAATTTCACATGGAAAATGTGAGATAGAGAAACAATTATTCCAATTCAGTTTTAATGTGTCCTCTATACTTTTCTATTGCCTTGTAGAGTAGGTTACTTATTCACTTCACTATTCACACGTTTAAATTAATTAAGCTTACTACATTTAGAAGACTAAGTGTATGATTTATAAGCATATTTCTGGATGCTGAATACTCTGCAGCAAGATATGTAGGCCTACTTTATTTACTTTGGTCCTCAATGCCTGCAACATCCTCCTCACCCCCTGCGTGTGGTGTGTTGTAACCATAGATAGTTTTAACAGCCAGGAGCCTTGACAGCGGCTGCGGGACAATAAACTATTGTTGATAGTTAGCTGCTGCTATCGGTGTATGAATGTGTGTGAATGGTAACGTGTAAATGGGAACAGGTCTCCCTTGCAAAATAGTCTTCGGACTCAATGGGATATACCTGTATAAATAAAGGTTAAAAAAATATATAATGGAAATTCATTCTCTATTTAATAAGACTACTTTTTATTAAAATGTAAAGGTTTTAAAGAGAAAAACAGCAGGTTTAAACAGTTACACCAGTGTCAATCACACAGCAGACGTGACGCTGGCCCTTATATCTGCCAAAGTAAACTTGTTTATGACTTTCACTACTGGCATAAGGCTCCGCTGTAGTTCCCTCTTATTCAATTCCCTTATTATTACATTTCCTACAATTTCTGGTGAAAAGGGACGAAGGAAAAAGGCTTCTCCTCCGTTTGTTCACATGCTGACGTCACGGGTCCAAACCGGCGCTTTCATTGGATAATGCGACAATGTTGTCCCGCCCACCTTCTACGGATACAAATCTGTTCTACGCATACGAAACACTTTTGCACCACATTTACCACCTGGGCGTGGTGCAAATCTACCTGCAAAAAAACCCACAGCCGAGACTTGTAGGAGCAGATTCGAGCAGAGAAAACCCTCAGCTGAGACTTGTAGGAACAGATTTGAGCAGTTGTATCATCGATTTGTGCTCGCTCATTAAAATGCTGTGCTCGATATCATTTTATTTGTGAGGACATTTTTCACAGATGTGCAACTTCTGATGCGTTAGTTCACATTTGGGTTTACGAATGCACAAATTGGGGGCATGTTCTCACATTATGAAACACGGGTGTGCAAATGTGTTTTGCACCAACTGTGCTGCAATGTTTGTAGCAAAAGTGTCAAGCGCATGACTCTTTGAAGTTGCGATGCACAGGATAGGATTTGTGCACCCGTAACAACGATTTGTGAACTCGTAGCCCCTATTTTGTGTCCACAATGGTAGAAAAAATATTTACGACTTCAAATTTACTGTTACACATTTGTGACTTTGGAGTACACATGCAAAACAAATATTTACGACTTCAAATCTACTGTTACACATTTGTGACTTCAGTTTACGCATTCAAAATCTGCAGTTACACGTGCTAAAGACTTATGCTACATATATACCTTCATACCCATGGACACATTAGAAGAGGGCGCAGCCATAGTAGCACAAAGTGCGAGTGGGCGGACCCGCTGGCAGTCTGTGCAGAGTGCAACGATAGCGTCCAGCAGCAGAGTAAAGACACATACACACTATAATATCCTTTTCCTTTGGAGGCAGCGGAGATGGCGGAGAAGAAAGCCGTACTGTTCAACTTCTGGGGAGTCGCAGTCTCCTCCACACCTCATGGAGTTTTCAGCAAGTTGGAAGATTTGCACAATCTGCCGGGGTAAGGAGAGGACTGTTATTACGCAACATCTCTGCGCTTTAAAAAATTAGCTGTTTATAGCCTAAAAAGCAATGTGATATTATATAGCATGGTGTAGGCTAGATAGTTTTACAGCCGTCATTCCAATACAAAATGTCATGAATCTCATCATAAAATAGCTAAAAAATCTAAATTAGATGGATTTAGTGCGACTAGAATCTTTTGGCTTGATGTGTCAGAGGTTTGAGAAATCTTCATTCAAAATAAACCTTGTTTTTTGCAGTGTGTCAGTGGCAGCAGAAGGGTTTGACCACAATAGAGGTGCAAACATGTTTTTCCTGAAATGTAATAAGAGTTGTAAAATGTAACATTAAATATTGCACAAGTGTGTGTGTGTGTGTGTGTGTTGTTTTTTTCAGTGGAAAAGATTTTCTTGTCATTATTTATTTTAAAGTGAAGTAGCCTAAGTAGCCCAAAGTTTGTGAAACTCTTGTTAAAAAGTAAATTCCCCTAATTATTTATTTACTGTATATCAACATTGTGTGTACTTTGATGAATTTCGTCTTCTAATGTCTTTTTCAATGTGATTTTATTAACAGAACATCTTTATTTTGTGTTGTGGTTTTCAGCGGGTTTCTGTCCGGTGTAGCGTCCCAAAAGGATGGCGCCATGATGCGAGCAGAGAGAGGCGAGATAACGATTTCTATGGTGAGTGATGGAAAAAAACAAAAACACAATTTTTAGGTTAGTTATGCACTGTTTCACCTCACACAGATGGGATGGATGGGCCCCTTTCCGCCCTGAAACTGTGTTTGTGTGTGTGTGTGTGTGTGTGTGTGTGTGTGTGTGTGTGTGTGTGTCTGTCTGTCTGAGTTTCTGTGTGTGTCTGTGTGTGTTTCTCTGTCTCTCTGTCTGTCTGTCTGTGTGTGTGTGTCTCTGTCTGTCTTTCGTTCTGTCTTTCGTTCTGTCTGTCTGTGTGTGTGTGAGTTTCTATGTGTGTGTGTGTGTGTGTCTGTCTCTCTCTGTGTCTGTCTGTCTGTTTGTGTGTATGTCTCTCTCTGTGTCTGTCTGTCTGTCTGTCTGTCTGTCTGTCTGTCTATCTGTCTATCTATCTATCTATCTATCTATCTATCTATCTATCTATCTATCTATCTATCTATCTATCTATCTGTCTGTCTGTCTGTCTGTCTGTCTGTCTGTCTGTCTGTCTGTCTGTCTGTAGATGGCCCCAGCGCTCCAGGCAGAGTGTGTGAAGGAGGCCGAGGTTCGGGGTCTGACGCTGCCATCTGATTGGTCGATGGAAAAGCTGCTGGAGACGTTCAGAGACGCGATGCTGGACGTCAGACCGGCCGTGCTGCAAACGGCGGCTAAACTGCGCAACAGTGGTACACACACACACACACACACACACACACTAGAAGTCTCCAATACTGCATAATGACCACCTATCACCTAAGGCTTGACTCTTGCTCTTGTCCCTCCCATCAGGGTTGCTGACAGCGGTTCTGGCCAATCACTGGCTTGATGACTCAGCGTGTGGGGACGCCGCAGCCCGCCTTCTCTCTGTGCTGGGTTTAAACTTTGACCTGGTGGTCCAGTCCTGCCGCTCGGGCTTCAGGGTCCCAGAGCCCGCCCTGTTCACCTCTGCTCTCAAGCAGCTGGGAGTCACACCACAACAGGTACACTGCCACATGTCAGCAGTAGGGCTCTGGTAAGAGAAAGAAACATCAATATGTCATTACATAGTGATATTTATTCTCATGATATCTGTATCGCATTGTATCATAGAGTACAATGGTAGAGGAAGGGAGATTTAATTATTGCAGCCACTGTGTTAAAATATTCCTGAATTGCGGAGGTTCAGATCAATTTCAGAAATGTGTGATTAAATAAACATGTTAAAAAAAAATACGCCATAACATAGTGAGTATATCCTTGTGTCTGTTATTCAAATGGCATTGTGTGTGTGTGTGTGTGTGTGTATGTGTGTGTGTGTGTGTGTGTGTGTGTGTGTGTGTGTGTGTGTGTGTGTGTGTGTGTGTTCAGGCTGTGTGGCTGGATGTGGATGAGGAAGGTGTGAAGGCGGCTGAGGCAGCAGGGATGGACGCCATTCTGGTGAAAGATCTGGACGGCGCTCTGGACAAACTCTCCGTCTTTACTGGTGTTAAGGTCTGGACACACACACACACACACACACTTGTGCAATATTTAATGTTATATTTTACAACTCTTATTACATTTCAGGAAAAACATGTTTGCACCTCTATTGTGGTCAAACCCTTCTGCTGCCACTGACACACTGCAAAAAACATTAAGTTCTATTTAATGAAGATTTCTCAAACCTCTGACACATCAAGCCTAAAGATTCTAGTCGCACTAAATCCATCTTGCTCAGTTTACGTAACTATTTTATGATGAGATTCATGACATTTTGCATAGGAATAACGGCTGTAAATATTATTCATTACTTTAGGCAAGGCAAGTCTATTTATATAGCACAATTCAGACACCAGGCCATTCAAAGTGCTTTACAGGGGCAAGATTAAAATACATAATACACTAGATCTCTACACTTTAGAGATCTTTAAGCCTTTAATGCCTTTAAATGAGTTGATCTTTTATAAATATGTCTTAGTTTATTTGCAGCACTAAGCACTTTGTATTTCTACTCTGTTTTATCTTATTTTTTTTACTATTATAGTCAAGTCCATGTTTATTTTATGGCTTTTTTAATGTGAAGCTTGTTATGCCTGTCGTTTTATCATTGTAAAAAACGTAATAAACTCACAATTATTCCGTAGAATCAAAGAAAATGAACTTTAGGATGCTATTTGAGTGTTTGAAGAATCTTTTTCCTTAGCTCAGACCAAGTCCCAGATAATAAACTTGTCTTTTTTAAGAGGAGTTTAGGAAGGTGTTTCTTGGGCCCATCGACCGCACATTGACTCACTGCCATATAAACCAAATAAAGCACTCAGTATATCAGGAAGCACATCTGAAATGACGCAGGAAAAGAAAAGTGAATCTTAAAGTAAAGGTGTTGTTGTTTGTCCCAGGCTGCTGGAGCAGAGAGCTGCCCAGTGTTTATCAGCCCTGATCGCATGGCTCACGGATACGTCAACATCAAGGTAACAAATTATCTGCTTCACCGTCAACACATCCTCCTCTGTTTCTATCTATGCCTAGGACGTAATTATAATGTAGAGTGGGGAGGACAAATCCACACCAATATCCTAATATGCAAACCCACTAAATATATTAGAAATTTTAGATGTTTTGCTTTGCTACACCAGGTAACGCTGAACCATAATCACAAATAATAATTATGAAATTTAATTCAAATCATAACTAAACTTAAAGGTATAGTCAGTGATTCTGGAGTGAATCAGTGAATATCTCCCTCAAGATCCACTACCTGTCTTTACTGTGTGATCACTGAAAAACAAATCTAGTGTTCATACACAGTCTAGGCTCTGTAAACTGTTATGTACACCAAATGGCTCCACTGTAGCTGGCAACATGCCGGTAAACTTTACAGAGCCTAGGCTGTGTATTAACACTGGATTTATGTTAAAAAGCTTAGGCAGATTTTGTCCCTATCAATGTGGACTACATTGTTAAGTCCTAGTGTCTATGGAAGTAACAAAGTTCTCTCTTTCTAAAATTATAAGCGAGAAAACGAGACATTGTGCAGGAGTTTCCTCTTAAATATCTATTAGCTAGTTATTGTTACAACATTCCAACTTTCCAATGAAACTCGGACCATCCGATCTGATGAGCACATGAATGCAGCGTTACATCAGAGCAAAAGATAATTCCATATAAACAAAGCTGTGTGTCTGTCTGTCTGTCTGTCTGTCTGTCTGTCTGTCTGTCTGTCTCTCTCTCTCTCTCTCTCTCTCTCTCAGGCCGGAGTGAGGACACACTATGTGGAGATGGGTTCCGGTCCCGCTGTGCTGCTCTGTCACGGTTTCCCTGAGAGCTGGTATTCCTGGAGGTACCAGGTAACTACACAGCAACACACTTGTTGTACTAATACCACAAAAAACATTGTTGAAAATGCATTTTTTAAGACCTGTACATTATAGTACTTTTTGATATATAAACTGATTTAAGGCTGTATCCAAAATGTTGTTCAGTGCAAACTTTGGACAGTAATATGTGGTAACCGTAAAATTGAATACAAGATTTTAATTCTGGCTTTGTCCAACATCTAGATTTTAGTCTTTGTTTTAAAGAAAAGCAAATTTACACACATGCAAAGACAAAATTCAAGTAAAGTCAAATTACCTCAAATGTCTGTGTTGTAGATCCCGGCCATAGCAGCAGCAGGGTTCAGGGTGTTGGCTCTGGACATGAAGGGGTTCGGAGAGTCCACAGCGCCCCCAGGTGTGTGTGTGTGTGTGTGTGTGTGTGTGTGTGTGGGTGTGTGTGTGTGTGTGTGTGTGTGTGTGTGTGTGAGACTGTGAAGGGACTGAAATCACTGAAAAAGAACCAGAAACAAAAATCTGTTAACACTCTATTTTATCAACAATATTATAAACGTGGAATATTATATCTAGTATATTTTTCAAATTAATGTATAAAGAGTTGTTTTTTTATATGGCCTTAGAATGAGCCTTTTCTATCTACATAGGAGCGTTAATGTTTCACTCACTGATCTTATAGAATATGATGCATTGCTGTGGATTAAACTAGACAACAGAAACAAAGGAGTTTGGGCTATGATTTTTACTGTACTGAACTTTACTTACTTAGTGCTGGAAAGTTTTAAATGCAGGACTTTGACTTGAAAACATATTAGCGCTACGGAAGAATGATTATCCCTTGTTAATTTTTTTTTTAGAAATTGAGGAATATTCTCAGGAGCAGCTCTCCAAGGTACAAAACAGACTCATCACATTAAAACCTATCATTTATACATTAGATCACAGCCATATGAACACACAGTCTCAAGAGCGCTTTGAGGGATTTTCCTAAAACTTTGCACAAATAACCACTCTGACTCAACGATTAATTGAGGTCCAATGTCTAGGTTGTGAGGTTGCAAATTATTATTTGAATTATCTAAATTGATATGAAATATTTTTGCTTACAGGATCTAATCACATTTCTGGATAAAATGGTGAGTGATAAAACACATTTATGTTAAATTAATGTCAAAGAGTGAAATTTACACAGTGTGTGTGTGTGTGTGTGTGTGTGTGTGTCTCAGTCCATCCCTCAGGTCACACTGGTTGGTCACGACTGGGGCGGCGCCCTGGTGTGGAGCATGGCTCAGTGTCACCCGGAGAGAGTCAGGTAAACACACACACACACACACACACACACACACACACACACACACACCTATTTTAAACACTATGTTAAAATGTGTGTATGTGTGTGTGTCTGCTTTTCTGTCTCTGTTTGTGTGTGTGTGTGTGTGTGTGTGTGTGTGTGTGTGTGTGTGTGTGTGTGTTTGTGTGTGTGTGTGTAGGGCTGTGGCGTCTCTAAACACTCCTCTGTTCCCGACCGATCCGTCCGTGTCCCCTGTACAGGGAATGAAGAACATTCCCATATTTGACTATCAGCTCTACTTCCAGAAACCTGTGAGTCTGTGTTCAGGGCAACAAAACACCGCCACACCTGATAGACAAATGAGAAAAAACTAGGGATGCACCGATCCACTATTTTTAGTTCCGATCCGATTCCGATATCTGGGTTTTGGATATCGGCCGATACCGATACTGTCCGATACGATATCATAATTATTCTACATTTCTTTGTTTGTGGTTACTTTATGTGTAAGGCTAAGAAGGCTTAAAGAGGACCTATTATGCTACTTTTCTGGTCTTAATTTCTTGTTTTACACTGCTATAGAGCAACCTGACACGAATCACATCACAAAAAACTATGTAGATTTTCGGGAAGCTCTTTCTCTTATTTTGGCGATCCAGCACATCCTGTCAACACTTGAGTGTGTGTGCTTCGGCTCCCTCCGCCTGTGCTTCGGCCATCTCCGCTCCCCTCCCCCCCCTCCTGCAAACCCCACTCCGTTGTGATTGGTTACCTTCCTTCCGGAACACTTTCAGTGGCGGGAAGCGCGAGCATGGACCTATAAGGGCGCGAGGCAGACGCGAGGCAGACGCGAACAGGGAAGTGACAGCATTACCATACATGGAAACATCCGCGTGGAGACGTCACAAAGTTTTATGCGACGGCACAAATTATGAAAGGGTAGACCGCTTTGAACACGTGACTTCTCGACTGGCTAGAATAGTGTTTAGTGCTCTGCACAGACACCCCAGACGGTCAGCAGGGAATATGTCGAAATGCATGTAAGTCATTATTTGATAATTTAGTATGGTTAAGCATGACTATGAATCATCATAACAACGTTTATAGGTCATAAAAGTCAAAAAGCATCATAGGTCCTCTTTAAGCAATTCTGAGCAAGAAAATACACGAATGCATTAAGGCCGGGCCGAATAATTTCGAATATCGAAAAACTTGTTTGTTAAGTTTGTATTCGAAGCTCAATTCAGTATTCCAAATATATATTTTGTTTTATATATATATTTTATGTTTTTTTTCACAAGTAGCTTAAACTGCAATATATGTTGTCAGCAAATATTACTACTCAGATATACACGTTATATATACAACAATTGTTAAAATATAAATGTAATGCTCATTTAAAGTAAATTATCAAATTATTTGAACTTTGACCTAGTTGGCCACCGTCCTTTCAAAGAGCAATCGGTGATACACCAGCTGTTGGCTACGTGACATTGTCAGAGCGAGGCAAACTAAAAACGGCACCAAGCGCAGTAGGAATACAGAGAGGGAGGAAGAATATCAGCATATGTGTTTCCCTTAACTTTATACCACAACATTAGCTTGATCTCGGAAGGGAAAGCAGTGCTCGGCGAAATGCTAACGTTAGCTTAGTTTAGCTGTTTGTTTAAATTCCCTATGCAGTGCTGCTATTGCCAATCAACAGTGACTGCCTTGCATCATAGGAATACATAGGTCAATAATGGATATAATATGGATACAAAAGACTATCAATATTGGATCTTTTGTATGGATTTATAAATCCCCGAAAATACATGTTCCAGGATGGATTAATAAACTCTTTTAAGCTACGATTTGGAACGGAACAACAGCTCTGTTCGCTTCCATGGGGAAAAAGTAAGAAACTCAGACTTTGGTGTTTTTTAGAACGAGTATTCAAATCATATCTCCCTCCACCGAACGTCGGCATCTGCTCGCGCAGGGCTTTCCCTCTTTCATAGTTTAAAAAAAAAAAAAATTAATTAATTTTTAATTTTTTTTTTTTATCGAATTTTATATCGGAGCTGTCAGTCCGATATCCGATCCGTAGATTTCGCCCATATCGGACCCGATACCGATACTGGATCGGATCGGCCCCATCCCTAGAAAAAACCCAGATTAATAGAGCTGTTAAGCGGAAGTTGGTTACTTCCGGGGCATGGGACCTATCGGCTCGAAAAATTACAACGGTAGTCAATGGAAAGAAATGTATTATTTTCTGGTCCCAGTCATGAAATGCCTTCGATTACACATATGTTTTGTATGGATTTAGATGGTATTTTTTCGTGCAAAGAATGGAACGATTTAGCGAGTAGAAGCTGGATACGGTCAGGTTTTGTGCAGAGCGCTTTTGTGGACTGCAGCTCTTCGCTGCTCTTGACACTTATGATATACGTCACCACCACTGGCACCTGTTTAGCTCAGAAACATGGCTGTGTCTTTAATGCACTTTACCGCCTTCTTTCAATGACAAGACAAAAGTCTTCAGCGTGGCGAAAATCACTACACAAGTGGACATGTGGAGTTTCAATTTCTCGAGTGGGGAGATTGTTGGCGTTGTCCACGCCAGCCATTAGCATTAGCACTGTCAGTCGAGGAGTGGAGGGAATGTGTTGAGGTGACGTCACAGAGGCGACAAGACTTGTAGTTGTTCTCGTAACATTTTTTCAAAAGCCGTTAGACGAATAATCATACAACATACCGTCAAACTCTTCACATGAAAAATTATCATTTAGACCCATACAAAACATATATGTAATCCAAGGCATTTAATGACTGGGACCAGAAAATAGTAGATTACTTTCCATAGACTCCCATTCATTTTTTTTCAGCCGATAGGTCCCATGCCCCGTAATTCCGCCACTTCCGCTTAACAGCTCTATAAAATCACTATCATAATATCACTATAACATGTGTTCTGCTGCCCCCTAAAGGCCAAATAGTGAAGTTTTTACTATAGAGGCACTGCAGTTGAATTTTCGGCATGTTTTAAAGAAGAAAATATATCGCAAAGGCAATTAACAACTTATGAACAAAACCCTCTGTAATCACATTTCAGAATAGTGCTAAAAATGATTATGGAAAGTTTAGGTAATGTTTTTTAAAGATGGTTGTGTAGGAGAAATATACAGATGCAAACAGACAAGGTTTAGTCAAATAGACACCTGAATGTACATTTTGGACCTTTGATTTATACTAGCATGACAGAAGACCTACATAGACAAACATCTTAAAATTGACTAGCGATTGAAAAAAATTTAAACAATAAACAAAATAAAACAAATGGTATATCTTAATTTAAGAGAAAAAAATTATTAATATTTTCCTATAATTGTGTGTGTGTGTGTGTGTGTGTGTGTGTGTGTGTGTGTGTGTGTGTGTGTGTGTGGGTGTGTTCGTACGGCGAGTGTGTTGCAGGGTGTAGCAGAGGCCGAGCTCGCGAAAGACTTGGAGAGAACCTTCAAGATCTTCTTTATCAGCAGCGGACAAGTAGCGAGAAGAATCACACACACACACACACACACACACACACACACACACCCACACCATGTCTTATACACCCCTCACACTCATCCACACATAAACATCCTTACACATTGTAAGGGGTTAATGTTTTTCATTATGTAACCATGATCCAAGATGGACTGATACATGACGTGTCGTGTCGAAAGATGTACTCTGGGATCGGCGTGGCCAGAAGTGACCTGGTCAGAACGTACTGCCATGCCCCAGCTGGGATAAACAAACAAGCTCTCAGAGACATTAGTCAATCATTAGTTGTAATGTACACACAAAGTCATGTTCGTATGCACCATGTAATTGAATAAAAAACGGACCTCGGACACGGAGAGATTTCAGAGTTGGTTTCCGGGTTGGCGACGTAACACCAGTTGCGCCATACCTCTCTCCTTGTCCTAGGCAAGTAACATCATCATGTGGTCTCACTATATCATCATTGTGTCTGTCTCATTTGTCTGGCTGAACTAACGCCTGGGTTTCCTTGTCTTACAAGCAAGTTGGATAAACCTATCATTTGGTCCTTCGAGAAAGCCGGAGCCCAATATGTCGCCGACCGAGGAGAACGGACGGAAAGGAGAGGGAGCACCGAAGTCTGTCGACTTGAGGAAAGACTGGGGCCGTGAATTCATCTCCAGCCGGTGTTTTAGCATTCCTCACCCCCATTCTCTTCGGGCGGCGATTGACGGGATCCAGACGGAGCCAGACACACAGATATACGGTGAGACGGGTTTTTTCCACCCTAAAGGGAAACATTAAAAAAAAAAACAAAAAAAAAAAAAACAGGAGAAAAGCCAAATAAAAATAAAACAGTGGTTCCTTCGCCCTGAAGAAGGAGGGTCTCTCCGCCCTGGTAAGGTAGAAAAAGCAAAACAGGGATCCCTTCGCCCTTAAGAAGGAGGGTCTCTCCGCCCTGTTAAGGTAGAAAAAGCGGGTTTTTAATCCACCCTTAAGGATTTGAATTGGGTTTGCTCCACCCAAGAGAGCTAGTGGTGTGAAGGCACCCTAAGAAACTGAAATTGAACAAGCGCTATGCAATGCAGATCTGTGTGATGAAGGAATGAATGAATGCCGGTAGAATGAATGTTGAGAAGAATGAATGTTGAGAAGAATGAATGTTGAGAAGAATGAGTGTTGAGAAATAAATGTCACCAGTAGAAGCAGCCAAAAACCGAACGGTATAAACATAAGATCTTTGGCCAGTTGAAGTACACAGAGTGGTGAATTTTAGGTTCTGAAAAACACCTAGTTGAGTAAGAACACATAGAAATAAGTGGCAAAATGGAAAACGGAAGGAGTAAGTCTCCTGAGCCGGGGGATGTCATATATATGACGAGGCGATGGCCCGGGAGCACCAGATACTGTGACAAATGGCAGAAAGAATATGGGTTTGAGAACAAGTTGGTTTTAAAGCCATGTGAAGAACTGAAAGAGAAGGTAGAGACAAAAGCTGCAGGACGGATGGAAAGGCAGAGACAGAAGTGTGCGTTAGAAATTGAGGCCGCCATGTTATGGATATGTACGGCCGGAGAAAGACTGGAAATTATGAGGCAGAAGCAAGAGAAGGCAGAGTTTATTGCAAAAATGGCTAAAATCAGAATGGACGAGGAAACCGCACCAAGTATGAGTGTGGCAGCGCAAAAAGAGAAAGAAAGGAACGAGCGGTTCATTAGGGTATACCGCCCGTGGACTGATGAGGAATGCAAAGCGGCCTGTGAAGGGATAACCCCTTTCAAACGAGACATCGCACAGTTCATAACCGACATAGGGATGTTAAGAGAATCATACCAGCTGAATGGGGTGGAAATGCTAAGGGTATGGAAAATAGTGTTCGGTCACAAATGGAGCAGAGTGAGGGGAAATTACACAGGGAGGGACCAAAATGGAGCTATATTGCCACCAGGGCTGGAATTGAACACCCAGGTCACTGGGGTGCTGAACGCGGCGTGGGATGTGTGGAAACCAGCAATAGACTACACTAAAATATTCCCCCAAGAGGACGAAGACGGATCAGCCGTCTTCTACGTAAACGGGGGGCGACCAAAAAATAAAGGTGCAAAAAAGTACAGTAATAACATGAAAGGAGGGAGTGAGAGGAGAGGGCTAAATGCCGAGGGAAAATTTGTCTGTTACAGATGCAACAAAGAAGGCCATATGGCCAGGAATTGCGAAGCAAGTTGGCCTTGTAGAGGTCAAAAAGAGCAATACAGGAAAAGCGAGAACCCTCAAAGCAATGTTGATTGGGGGGAGGAGATAGACGATCAAATATTGGACCTACAGTGAAACAATACTGCACCCTCTCAGTCAATGAAGTAATAACCAAATTCCTAATGTGTCAGTGGCGCTGACACATCAGTTATAATCACAGAGATCCCAAGAATGTGGCCCCCGACCGAATTAAGATTTGTTGAAACAGCCAATAGGCAAATAAAATGAGAAACCATCCCAACTGACAGAATTGTTGACAAAAAGCAGGGAAGGAAAAGAAACAATGTGAACTAGAAAATGCATTTCCTGCTGAGAATACGTGTGAATGCTCAAACAGCATGAAAGTATGAATAAGTCGAAAGACAGGGTTAAATAAAATAATTAAATAGTAATTGAATAGACTTGAAACTAAATAACATTGATGGCTTGAAGGTATATAAATCAGATAAAGGAGTATTAAGATAATAACGTCTTAAGCATGAACAGTAGTGAATTGTGGAGGTTCTGCCGAGATACTTATCCAGTATGCTTATTACTTATAGGAAGTATATTGATTATTTTAAATTGACAAGATAAAATTATAATTATAAACCAAAGACATTATGATTAGGGTTTTATTTTATTTTATGTGTGAAATTGGTCTTCAAAGAGCAAAGTGTTTACCCCATTTCAACTTTGTCTCTCCAAACTGTTTAAAAAATAAAATAAAAATAAAAAAGATTTTATTTTAAAACCCTCCCCTTGTGATCAGAGAAGCATCTGTGAAGCAATTGTTTGTGCATATGCAGACAGAAAACCAAACGGAAATGGATAGAAGAACGAGCCATACTTGGAAAAGATAAAGAATTATAGAATTAATTAAAAAATAGTGATTAGGATGAGTCATGGGTCGAAACAATGACTCAGAAGTAGGGAACATGTCTCTATGGTAACAAATATATTCCATACGGGCATACAACTGTACACAATTTCAAAAAGCTTTTGTGTAGAGTATGTATATCTGATTGAGGATGTCAAAACATGTGATAATGCAGAACCAGAGAGCGAATAAACTGCCAAGATTTTCCTATGTCCTAGGAAGCTGCATTGGACGAGCTGTTGCCAGGGGGCAAAGTGCAAAGTTGGTGCTGCACACATTGGGAAGGCCCTGCCCTACTGACAAACTTCCAACTACAGCCAAGTCAAAAGAACTACAATATCCAAGTCACCCACTACAGGAAGACGTGGAACACTCCTGACTATGCCCACAGCCATAAAGATTGCAGAACGAGATACGTGAATACACGAAAGACACTGAGAAAAAAGGTGCTGCCTCTCCCCTCCGACGTAGTGGTGGAAGTCCGCTACAAAGGGATTTATCCTTATAGTGGGTAAACATGTCTCAACCCGGTGAAGAAAACAACTGATCCACTACAATTAGATGGGAGGAGGAGCTGCACTGAGGAAACTCTTTGCATGGGACATGGACCCGAATGCCTGGTACAAATATGCCTTAATTCTAGCCAACGCCACAAGATAAAGGGATCGTTACGTCTGCACTAACATATCAACATCAGCTGATTCACACACGAACCAACAGACAGACTGTGTGATCTCATGAAGACCCGCCCCCTAGAGAATGGGACAATCACTGAAATGAATAAAGACGGAAGATAATCAATGTCCAACGCCCCTGAAAACTGCTAAAATGTTGTAATATGGTTAATAATGGAAAAAAGTGGGAAATGTAAGGGGTTAATGTTTTTCATTATGTAACCATGATCCAAGATGGACTGATACATGACGTGTCGTGTCGAAAGATGTACTCTGGGATCGGCGTGGCCAGAAGTGACCTGGTCAGAACGTACTGCCATGCCCCAGCTGGGATAAACAAACAAGCTCTCAGAGACATTAGTCAATCATTAGTTGTAATGTACACACAAAGTCATGTTCGTATGCACCATGTAATTGAATAAAAAACGGACCTCGGACACGGAGAGATTTCAGAGTTGGTTTCCGGGTTGGCGACGTAACACCAGTTGCGCCATACCTCTCTCCTTGTCCTAGGCAAGTAACATCATCATGTGGTCTCACTATATCATCATTGTGTCTGTCTCATTTGTCTGGCTGAACTAACGCCTGGGTTTCCTTGTCTTACAAGCAAGTTGGATAAACCTATCACACATACACAGAATTACACACACGTTGTTAAACTGATGTTTTTTCTGTCTTAGCGGAATCGTCCTTTTGTGAGCACCTCCGGAGTCTGTGCTCGAGGTGAATAGTTGTTTTACTGACTCTCCTTATAGGCCATTGAAAGCACCAGGTGTTGATTTACAGAGAGGTGTGTGTGTGTGTGTGTGTGTGTGTGTGTGTGTGGGGTCACAGGCGGTCTGTTCGTGGGGCTGCCAGAGGAAATCCCCCTGGACTCCATGCTGACGGAGGCCGAGCTTCAATACTACGTCAGCCAGTACAAGGAGCGAGGCTTCAGGTCACCATAACGTTTTGCTTTTGAGTTAATTATAGTTAATTAAATGTTCCAATCTTACAAAATCACATATAAATACATTACCTCATTGTGACGGATCTACGTTTTCTCTTTGAAGGTGTATTGAATTCTGAGATCCTATTTAGTATAAATGTGCAAAAAAAATAGGTTCATCCTAGCCTGAGAAAAGGCAAAAAGAGTGTTTTATGGTCTCACTGTCTAACACCCTACATTTTCCTTACTGTGACATCACAGTAAGAAAAATTTAGGGTTAGGATTAACTGGACAGCTGGGCCAAGGGAAGGCAGAGGGAAGAAAAACCTCATTCATTATATTATAATAGTGACTGATTTTATAATGATAGAACTCCTGTTCCGTACAGATGAAGTATTCCTTTAAGGACATATTCACTTGCTTCCTAAACAAGTTAACACGTGTTGGCAAGAGCTGGTGTGGTAAAAACGCAACCGCTTTTATACAAAGGTGCCACTAGAATCAACAGAAGTGTAAAGTTCCTCGTAGCTTCCTTCAAAGGTGCTCTGAGGAACTTTCAGTTTGTGTTAATCCCTTTGGAAAAAAGCGGTAGTGTTTTTACTACGCCGGCTGTTGTTCCTGGGTGAGCGTATACCCATGACAAAAGGCATTAAGAACTATATGACATTATTATACATTAACATAACATTAACACTATATAACAATAGCATTCTTTGCACTGATGGTCTCGTTTTCTGTTAGATGTCATTTATGATCATCAGAGGAAAAATTAGACAATTTCAGAAATATTTAAAAGTTCTTCATAGCACCTTTGAGTAAAGTTTTTGAGTAATTCTTCCACCGCTGGCAAATTAATTAATATGTTTTGGTGTTTTTCCCCAGAGGAGGGTTGAATTGGTATCGTAACGTTGAGGCAAACTGGAGGTGGATGTGTTCTCAGCCCATTGGAAAGGTTTGACACACACACACACACACACACAAACAGACACACACACACACACACACACACACACACACACAAAAATAGTATTACATGTGGTACAAGATGACGGTGTATGGCACGTGGAAGTCAGCATAAACTACAGCATTTATGTGTGTGTGTGTGTGTGTGTGTGTGTGTGTGTGTGTGTGTGTGTGTGTGTGTCTTAGCTGCTGATGCCTGCTCTGATGGTGACGGCTGGTAAAGACCCAGTGCTGCTTCCGGCCTTTTCAAAGGGAATGGAGGACAAGGTGAGGACGAAACCTGAATCAATCAATCAAGTATAAGTGATAACATGCGGCCCGCTCGTGGTACAGTGGTTAGATATGAGAAGAACAAATTTCAATGCGCCTTCTGTAAACTGACAAACAAAGATAAGTTAACTCAGTCCTCTTCACAGCAGACCCGGGTTAGAATCCAGCCCGGGTCGTTCTCTGCATGTCATTCCCCTCTCTGCCCCATTTCATCTCTGTCTCTCCACACTGTCAATAAAAGCATGGAAAATGCCCCCCCCCCCCAAAAAAAAACCCATCTCAATCACTTATAAGTAATACATTATTGTTAATTAATCTCCATTGCTTTCCAGATCGCTAACCTGAGCAGAGCACACATAGAGGAGTGTGGGCACTGGACCCAGATGGAGAGACCGGCAGAGACAAACCGCATCCTGATAAAATGGCTGAAAGAGACACATGGGATGACAGGAGGTGTAACCATGGCGCCCAAACTGTGATGGGAGGGAGCGGGGGGTGGGGGGGACAAGGGAATGGGGGGGGTGCACTATAACAATTAAAGAAGTAACATTACGACGTTCTTGAGACTTCGACATTTTAATCAGATAAATGTAGTAATTCTTTAGTTGAATAAAGTGGTAGTTTTAGAATCACTGTATGTTTACGTATGACTTAATTTGACTCATTTCATGTATTTGTTTCTTAGCTTAATGAAGGAACAAAGCACCTAAACAATGAATCGTAATCAAACTAAATCGACAGACAGAATGTGGATGCTCATCTGTTTATGATCCAAAAAGTTTGTTAAAATAAAATGTTTTGAGCAGCTTTTCTCTGTCTTGTTTTTATGTTTTGCTGTTTTCTAAGCAAAATAAACTTGTCTGACATTTGATAGATAAAAAAGTGTCAGCGATTCTGGAGAATTGTCTAAATCAGTGAATATCTCCTCACAATTTGCTAAGTGTCCGTACTGTGTTTTTTTTTTTTTTTTTTAAGATTTTTTTATGCTTTATTGATAGTGTAGAGACAGAGTTGAAATGGGGCAGAGAGGGGAGTGACATGCAGAGAACGACCGCGGGCTGGAATCGAACCCGGGTCCGCTGCTGGCCGAGGCCCATGGGGGGGACGCCCTACCAACTGAGCTAAGGGCGCCCCCCGTACTGTGTGTGTTCTGAAAACAAAATCTTGTGTTAATACACAGCCTAGGCTTTATAAACGGGCATATTGTTGACTATAAATCCATGTAAATAGTTATGAGACAAACAGACACACAGGGCCCACCCAGTATGAACTTTGACCTGTATCATTTCAACATGGCATGATGAGACTTATCCTGTGACTGCTACTTCTGCTTCTTCCTGCTGATGGATAAACAGCATGAGCATAACAACCACAAATGTAGTTGTGAAAATATAAAGTGAGTGGGCTAATATCTTGTAAACTTTAGCGCATATTTTCAGATGAATAACAGTTTATAAATTGTTATTAAGCAATGAGATGACAAGGATTAGTTTTATGTCAGCAAACGGCAAATGCAAAACAATTCTCCTGTCACATTGGACTATGTAATATAGATTTATTAATTTTTAATGTGCTTTAAATGGCCGATTGTAGGCTACTTGACTGCATGTTTTATGAAGACAGTCAGCTGAAAAACAGAGAAAAGACATTGTGATAACAGTTTGGAGGTTTACTGTGTCAACAAAGTAGGCATGTGACAACAAGCCACTTTACAATCAGGCTCCTATGATCAAAATCTAGCACTGAACTGGTATTAACTTCTTTATTTTTCAAATACTCTATACAACCATCAGGCCATAGGGCGAAACCACTGCTTCTTTGAGGGGGTTGTGTCCTCCGCAAAACCAAGAAAAGACCAATCTGACCCCCCCCCCCCCCAAATCTGCAGTAGAAAATGTGTTCGCCTTTTATGAACACTGAATGGATTGCTTTTACTATGGCTGAACCTAATGGTCATATTTGGTTAAACAAAAATAGAGATAAGCCTATATAAAATTACCAAATGTACAATAACATATTAAACAAGAACGGAAGCTCATAAAAGGAAGTAGCCTATCTCTCTATCTCCTTCTCTCCCAAGCTCTCTCCACGTCGCCCTCTACTCTGACTCGGGGTCTCCGTGCAGGATCAGCGTTCCTAGGAATGGACTCTCCCCCTGCTGCTAGTGCCTCACATCAGCACTGAGTCATCGCTCATCATGAGGATAGTACTCATTATACTCTCATGCCTGTTCACTCTCTATGTTCACTTTGCTTCGCTCATTGGTTGTCTGTCTGTCTGGTGGAGACGAGACGGTGTGGATCAGTCCTCTGGCAGCATCTGAAGTCCTCCTGCATCTATTCCCTATTCATATTTTACTTTAGTATTACCAGGTCAACATTTTGTCAATGATTGTATTCCTTTGTGATTTTCTATTAGTTTCTGTACATGTGACATATGTTGCATGATGTTCGTTCTGGGAGAGGGATCCCTTCCTCTATCACATTTCCTGATATTTTTTTTTAATCCTGTTACAGGGTTTTGTGGGAGTTTTTTTTCTCAGTCGAGCTAAGGGTCTAAGGGCAGAGGGTGTCATACTCTACAAGGCCTTCATGTCAAAATGACGTCAGTTGTTTGTGTACAGTCAGTAGCTTATACTGTTAGCCTAGCCAATTGAAATCTCTATATTTGAAATATAATAATATACAGACGGTCTGTGCTGTGCATAGACATTGATGCTTGGTTAACTGTTGTATAGTGGATCTAGAAACTTTTCACCATAGGAGCAAAACATTTATTGACTGTATCTAGGCGACCAGGGACTAGTCTGTTTTAGATACCAAGCTTAAATGAATCTGTTCATGAGGAACGTGGTAAAGCCATGGGTAAACCACAAGACAGACAATGCACATGAATACAATTCTGCATCAGGCTTTGCTTAGTCACAAGTGCAATCTTGTTTTATTTTTCTTGTGCGTAGCCACAATGACATTGGCTGATCCTGATCCCAGGGCTAGGGGTGTCACGACCATAGATAGTATAATAAAGGTCACGACTCTGCCCCGTGTAGACTGATCTCTCATAGAAAGTGAAACACCACGGCATCCGATGTATGCAAATCGATGGGCAGAAAAATGTATATCCTCTCTACACCTTCATGTCAATGAACCTGTTGGCGCTCACGCTCAGTTGTAGGCTAAAAGCTGCTGCAGTGGAGGTGAGCGCTTGCGCATGCAGCAGGATTGTATCCGCTTATGTAAAAAAGGTAACGGGCTGAGCAGCAGCCTGTGCTCTGTTACAATGTTGTGGAAGGGAACAGTTGTGTTACTTTGGCTATGTCCTACATGGTGATGATGGTGTTGCTCTAAGTAAAACGTGTTATCGGCTGTCTTAAAAAAAACACAAGTTCGCTTTTCATGTTGGTCGTTTTACGCTCCGCCCGAGTCAGTTCATGACGCTACAGTTAATTCTAGGGTTTTAGCTTTCTACTGGATTTTACTGAAGGAGGGCTTGAGGCAGAGCCCGCCCTCACGGGTCTTGGTCTGTGCTTGCCCTGCGATGCGAGAGAAGACCTAGGCTACACGCCAATGAAACACGGAATAGCTCATTTTAGTGCCCTGCGGGACTGCGCAGAGAGGCGCCGTGGACAATATCTCACCGACGGAAGCCCCGCAGTGTCGTCGGTGATTTGTAGATGATAAAACGGCGGTAGGTCGTCAGTGGCGCGCGTGCCAAACAGAGGAAGCCGAAAGCCAGGTCGAGCCAGTGAAGTCAAACGGACCTTGCGATGCCACCCGCGGATGCAGAGCCGGGCATGAGCAGCGGCGAGTCGCATGCAGCCCCGGCCCCACAGAGCCAATCCCATGGTGAACGCGCAGTGAGCGTGTTGTGGTCTTATGGAAAATGCCTGGGCGCTCTCCTACCAGTTTACCTGGCCGGGTATTATGGCTTCAGCATCAGTTTGGTCCTGTTTGTTCTGATGATCTACATGGGATGGAAACACAGCCGACTGGAGAAAGTGATGCGGCTCAAGTCTGCTATGTACCTCCTGGAGAACGAGAGGAAATTCACCACTGAGAAGGTTTTCAGAACCAAACGGGATTTGCCTCCCTGGGTAAGCACTGGCTCATCGCCTCTCATTCTCTGCAGATGGTATCATCACCTGTCACATAAGCCACCCCACATCGGTCTGTAGCCTATACTCTGTGCAGGCTGAACTTGAGCTCCATGCATCTCAGCTACTTTGCACCACTGTGATAGGCTCTCCTATATTATTATGAAGGCGCTTGTTATTTGTTGGAGGCTGCATAAAGGCTACTTCTTAAAGTGAGCACATTTTAGCCAGGCATAAAAAGGAAGCAAGAAAATGTCCTGGTGCCTGCCGTCAGATGTGCACTGCTGTCACGGTGTTTTCCCTTAGGACCCTAGTCAGCCCCATATTTAGACATTTCCAATGTGCAGTGCCTTGGGAATTAGGTCTAACTGCTGCCACACTGAGGAATGTGCATTATTAGCATGTCAGATGAAGTATTTAGTGGTGTGTGTTGGAAAGAATTACATTGACTCAGAGGAGACCTTGCACTAAGTAGACAGCTATAGGCCTACGCATCTCAATTGGGTAGATTCTCTCTGTGTGTTTGTGTGTTTCCTCTTCCCGTTAGTAAAGCTGCCATTGAACTTATCTGGCTCCAAAAACATGATGACTCATAAACACCTTCAGAGCAGAGCAGAGACCACCATATCTGGATAGAGAGGGAGAGAGAAAAAACTGTTAGGGTGTGTGTGTGGGTGTGTGTGTGTGTGTGTGTGTGTGTGTGTGTGTGTGTGTGTGATAGGCCTAATCTTGAAATCTCATGTCTCTGTTGTTTGCCGGAAAAGCTGATGTGCATGTGATCTTGCTCTAATTCGATGCATATATTTTATAGGTATAAAGATGGGGAAACTGTTTGATTAAATAGAACTGCTGGGATGTAGTAACACTCTTAATGTTAATCTAAAACTGCAATTCATGAAAATGGCAACTTGTTTAAAATAAAACGAAAGCACTCTGTTATAACGTAGTATCTACCACATGTGCAAAAAGATTTAGCTAAAAAGAATCATCTCAAGTATTTGCACTGCCATGCTCATGGGCTTGGGGTCATTTCCCACTACCATGACATATTTGAGCTCATGCCTGAACAATATTATTTGTCAACAGGTCAACTTCCCAGATGTGGAAAAAGTAGAGTGGGTGAATAAGGTAATTGTTTTTTCTAATACAATTTTTTCATGTGTGCAACTGTGAATTATTTCTACATTAGGAACGTTTTTTTGAGTCATGTGTCAAAGAAAGGAAACAGCAATGATTTGAGGATATGGTGCAAGAATCTTTCAACTGAGCAACTCCGACAGAAGCTCCACTGCACTATAGTGTGCACTTTAAGTGACCCGTATCCCGTTGCAGCCTCTCCATCTGAGCAGATTATCTACTGGTGTAATTAAAAGGAAAGGAAGAGTGGCTCAGATAATAACTTACAACTCTTTGTCACTGTCAGTATAGTAACCTCGCATCGGCGCAGGGCAAGTGTGGAGATGAATACTAATAATACAAAGCAGCTTTCTGGTGGGGAAGAAAAAGAAAATGTAATGAACTCTCTTGATAGAAGCCCAGATGGTGGGATGGCAATTTGCTGGACTCATTTTTCACCAGCCCACGTCTCTCCTCCAGGCTTCCTGACATGTGATCCGGCTAGTCACACTTAGCCTATTGGCCCACAGCTTTAAACAAACATACATCGCCCTCCAAATGTCCTCACGTTTTAATTATATTTCAAAATTTGTGTAAATGATTGCCTGAAAAAGAAAAGAGGCTGATAATGTTTGTGAGTAACGCATGTGAAAAAAGGGGCGTGTGAGGAGTTGTACTTGTATAGGATACGTCATCCCTTAATATAACTGCACGTGCTTATATCTTAAACAATGTATTGATACTCTCCTGTAGCTAAAGCCTGTCAGTGTCAGCGCTCTCGTGAGCGGTTTGGAGCCCAGAGGATCAGCAAGCAGTAGCTGAGAGGACTTTGGCCTCACACTGTAATGCTGAAGCTATATCACCATTGTGAGGATGTGTGGAGTGACACTGATGATGCACTGATTCAATTCATCACAGGGACTCAATGCAAATGGATACTTAAAATGAAGTGTTTTACTTTCATGTTTTTATGTTGTGAGGATTAATGTATTCCTTTTCATTTTATCTTGAGTTTTATTTGTTCCCAAAAATGATTGGAGGGAACTGGTTTAATTTATTTAATCTTGCTGCCTTATTAATGGCTGTGTGCTATTGGGCGCTAACTATGTCCTCTTTCGTTGTTTTTCTTCTGCTAAACCTTAATTCAGAGGCCTTTTAACCACAACTCAAACCGCCTTTTGTATTTACAGGAAGTGCGTTGCTCTGACTAAGCATTTGCACAGGCATTTATAATAACAGAATCACAAGATGCAACAGATGCCAACACATACCACAATGGATGACTTGTATTTATTCATCACTCATTGCTGGATTGGAATCTAACGATAAACAAATGAATGGTCATGTGTTCTGTCACATAGATCCTGCAGCAGGCCTGGCCCTTCATAGGCCAGTATTTGGAGAAGTTGCTGGTGGAAACCATCGCTCCTGCCATCCGTACCTCCAGCATTCACCTGCAGACCCTCAGCTTCACCAAGGTCAACATAGGAGACAAGGTAACTGAATGGCCAGTCGTAAAAGCAGCAATTTATTCTGTTAATGTTCCACCACGACCATGAAAATACAGTGGGAACCATGGTTTACAGGCATAAAGATTGATTGATTTCTCCAAGCGAATAATGTTTTTCATGTGTGTCTTCCCTAATGGAAGCCCTCTATCAGTCTTCTTTGCTTTTAGTCTAACAGCAGCTGTTGTGTTCATAGGCGATGAAGGTGGTCGGTGTAAAGGCGCACACAGAACACGATAAGAGACAAGTCATGTTGGATTTGTACCTGAGGTAATGCATCGCCGCAGCTTTGAGTTTTCTTTCATTATTTCATATTGTTGCTCGTCTATGAGCCACCAGTCAGTCAAGTCAGACTCAATGGTGGGGTTTGTTCTCGTCTGTTAGAGCAGATCATTGTTTACTCAACCCAAGAAAAAGTAAACAGTTCTATCATAAACCGTATCATCTGCCTCCCCTTTGTTAAACATGTATCTTTAGCCTTGTGACTGACTCTTCTACTTGCAGCTATGCCGGTGACGTCGAGATCAATGTTGAGATCAAAAAGTACTTTTGCAAAGCCGGAGTGAAAGGAGTCCAGGTATAAGAATACTCTATTATTAGTCTCAGTTAAGTGGCCTGAAAACATCTTCCAAATCTTGCGTGGTCTCTTTGCAGCTCCATGGGAAGCTGCGTGTGATCCTTGAGCCTCTGATCGGAGACGTGCCACTGGTTGGAGCCATCACCATGTTCTTCATCCGCAGGCCTGTGAGTGTTAAGCATCAGTGACCTATGTACATCTGATTCATTTGTGTTGGCATTGTCATCTGAGCTCTACACTCAAGTGTTCACATGTCTTCCCTTTTATCTGTGTCATAGAAACTGGACATCAACTGGACTGGGTTGACCAACCTGTTAGATATCCCCGGGCTGAAGTGAGTTCATGCGACAAAGCTCTGTGTAGCACTCCTTTAAGATGATCTGTTGTTTGATTATAATTGTTTGTTTTTATGAGGATTGCCTGTTTGTGGCGCAGGGCTAATGAAGTTTTGACCTGCAGATACGCTTTGGGACTGCATTTGTTTGAATATTGATGGATGCATTTCAGAGAATGTATTATTTAAATAGCCTCGGGAATCACAGAGGTTTTTACTGGATTTAAAACTGGAGTACCAAAACAAAGTGAGACAGACAGCAGCACATTGTGTACATGTGATCACATACATGTCTGTATGGCAAATGGCAATATACCATATTTTTGTCAACAAATCCTGTGAAAAGACCAAAACCAACAATTAATTGATCCTGCTAACGAGTAGCCAAAGCCCAATAAAGCTTATTCACATCTCCCCCCATTTATTTTGGGTCAATCCTTCAGACACTGGCCCGCTGTCGAAATTGGTGTTAATCCGCATCAGAAATTAGTTCCCAACAAATCCAATAAATACCGAAGTTTGAGTCACTTTTCCTAAAAACCAAATTGCCCATCTGTTTAAGAAAACTATTTAGCCTTTATTAAAATAATGAAAATATATATTTGTGAGTCCATTTCATTGGTCTTTAAGGCTGACTGACAGGGTAGAGAGAAGTTGAAAGTACTGACCGACCAGCAAATTGTTGGTTTTCCTTTTTTTCATGTCCGCCTTTGTTGCTATTGAAAAAATATTGAACAATGCCAGCCTTATCTTTTAACTTGTTAAACGCTATTCCATGCTGATGTTCATGTATATTGACTCCATTCATTTTTATCGAGGTAGTTCTTAGGGCTGTATTATGTAAGGTCAGACAATGTAGAATAAACTACTATACAATTATGGTATGGTGGCTGATTGTATGGTGGATGATTCTACACAGTGTGTGTTACGATCTTATATAATATACTTTTGTGAAAATACAATTGAAGCATTGTCAGAGGTGTAGATTTGTTGCTAACACATCTGTTCGCTCTGCCAATACTTTCAATGACAGTATGTCATTATTTCTTAATTGTATTCGTCCTTTAGAGGACATTAGCCAACATGATTTCAAAGAAAAACTGTCCTCATCTGTAGCCAATGGGTGCTTCCTGTTGGTTCTGTTACCTGAATATCATGTTATTTATGCATGTTCATTTGGTCAGCAGTAGTATATAGCCTCTGTCTGTTTGTCTGTGTGTCCCTCCTCTGTCCTCCTGGCATTCATTTGCAGTGCCATGTCGGACACTATGATAATGGATGCAATTGCCTCTCACCTGGTGCTCCCCAACCGCCTCACTATTCCCCTGGTGGCCAACCTGCACGTTGCGCAGCTCCGCTCTCCTCTCCCACGGGTAACTGACTCAATAATGAATGGCCTGGAGAAGATGGACCCACACAGTCTGAAACAAAAGCTGTCAGCATATAAGTTGAAAGCAAACACATAGACTGAAAGCCATACAGCATATTTTACATTGTGAATGAATAGCATGTATTCGTAAGAAAACATTTTGATGTTGGCGCTAGGGAGTTGTGCGTATCCACCTGCTGGAGGCGGAGGACCTGACTGCCAAGGACACTGTCATAAAGGGCTTAATCGACGGGAAGTCCGACCCGTATGCCGTTCTGCGAGTAGGAACCCAGATCTTCACCTCTCATCACGTGGACAGCAACCTGAACCCACAGTGGAGGGAGACGTATGAGGTGAGCCAGTATTGCAGAGAGGGAAGAAAAAAAATGGCCTTTACCTCCAAAAGTGAGCTGACATGAGATATATAAGGCTTTGGCTTGATATTCAAAGTGCTGCTTGGCCCACTGGTTTGCGTGCTTGACATTTTAGCCTAGCGTCTGCGTTCTTGCTTTGTAAGGGAAGTCCAGTAATTATTGCCACAGAGATAAACGGTCCTTGTGAAGATGTTATCCAATTATCCGGTAGAGCAGGAAGCCCTTAGTTTCCTAGATAAGTAGCTATTGCGAGAGAAAAAAAACTGCTTGCTCAAGGACACTTTTTCGTTTAATAAAAATGTAACCAAGAACTGAATTGATCTGAAAATATTAACACTTACCTTGCACAATACTAAAAAAGTTATTTGCATTGTGAATCTGTCTGCATGTCCTTGTGTTATTATATCACATGTGGCTGTATCTATATCCGTTGTGTGTGTATTTTGTATTTGTCCATTTATGTGTGTTTGTGTGTCAGGTGATTGTCCATGAAGTACCTGGTCAGGAGTTGGAAGTGGAAGTGTTTGACAAAGACCCAGACCAGGATGACTTCCTGGGGAGGTAGCTTATTCATTTTCATTCATTTGATCTGTCTCTATGTGTTGCTCGTGTCATTTCCATCTCTACTATTGCCGTTTTGGGCCCACGATTCTGTGAAATTGAAACATCTTTGTCTCGTTTGATTCTGGCCTTTATTGATTCTCTCTCTGTCTCTCTTTATCCCACTCTTTTTTTAGAGTCAAGGTGGATCTCGATATTGTAAAGAAGGCCAGAGTTGTGGACGATGTAAGTAGTAATGCTTAAAACTTTTTGAGTTTTCGAACATGATTCAGTTCATCTATCTTACTCTTTCTCACTCAGATCAGATCATACAATAAACCGCAAGCACAGGAATGCAGCTGTCTAATTATATCTGAGCAAAATTGCAGTAATCCTGTTGGCATGTGACATTGCAAACCCCGCGTGCCTACTCGTGATCTGCTCTGATCTTCTTCTACCCTGCCATGTTCAAGCCAGATGAAAAAATGGTGTGTTTAATGAACCCCTCTGTTTTTGTAAACAGTGGTTCAATCTGAAGGACGTCCCATCTGGCAGCGTTCACCTCCGGCTGGAGTGGCTCTCTCTGCTGTCCTCTGCTGACCGACTGAGTGAGGTAAAGACTAGAGCACAGCCCAATGGTTTTAAACAAGGAATCTTTTTTTTTTTGCATCATGGCTAAGGTAGTGATGTGGCCAAAATGAATATACTGATAAGTATCATAGAAGAAATTGATATTGTTATGCCATGTCATTTATTGGTTTATTTATGGATTTTGACAGTATGGAGAGAGAGAGAGGAAATATAGGGCGAGAAGGTGATGATATGCGTCAAAGAAGTATAGCAAGAAATGTAGCAGGAAGATCGCATTGGTACATGTCTCAAACCAATTAACAACCAGGAAACCCTGGGACATGACATTTATTTAAGTTTCAAAAATCACAAAATAAAAAGTAGTTATTGACAGTATATTTCCAATTGAGCCTAATGTTGATTTACTTGGGAAAATCCTATAATTTTGACAGCTCTATTTAATAAGGAGAAGTTTCAGATTGACAAAAAAACATGTGTTTTATTGTTAAAGTCTGTGTGTGTGTCGTAACTTTAGTTAAATTAAAGTTGAAGGTAAAGGCGGCTTTAGTCAAAAAACACATTCTTCTTCATTTTGTTCTGATAGTATGAATATAGTAAAACGTTCAGTTGCGCTTTTGGATTTTATGGTCTATATATCATTTCCATCATGCTTGTGTTTCGTGGCCCTACTACCAGGTGATCCAGAAGAACCAGAACTTGACCAGTAAGACGGCTGACCCTCCGTCTGCCGCCATTCTAGCCATCTATCTTGATCAAGCTCATGAACTTCCAGTAAGATTCAAATCATTTTAAAGATGTTTTCTTTAGTGGTGTGCATTCGGTTAATCTATTACCAAAATCGATGCATTTGATATATTGTAGATGAGAAAAGGCAATAAGGACCCAAGCCCAATAGTGCTGATTTCCATTCAGGATACAACTAAAGAGAGCAAGGTAAAGGGTAAAACTTTGAACTTTTTTCTCATGACATCAAACCAAACTCTGAGCATAATGACTGTTTTTTCCCACTTGCTCTTCTGCAGACTTGCTACGGGACCAACAACCCTGTGTGGGAGGATGCCTTTACCTTCTTTATTCAGGATCCTCGCAAACAAGACATCGATATTCAAGTAAGTCATTATCAGTGATGATTGAACACACCAATTAAGGAAATTGCAAATATATGACAGAAAAATGACATAAGTGCACTTTATACCTTACGGATTGCTCATTTCCATTTTCTCTCTTATTCTCATCCCTGTAAACGGCACTCTCTCCCCTTTTTATACTATATCTAACCACAGTACTATACTATATCCCTTTTGGCTTCATGACTAGCCTTACTCAGGTCTTCTGGTTCCTGTGTTTTTTTCTACTCAGGTGAAAGATGATGACCGTGCTCTGTCCCTGGGCAGCCTGACCATCCCTCTGACCCGTATCCTAGCAACCCCTGACCTCACCATGGACCAGTGGTTCCAGATGGAGAAATCTGGTTCTGCCAGTCGCATATACGTCAAAATTGTGCTTAGGGTTGGTATTTCACACATAGACTAAGACTCTTTTTTTGTGTTGCTCACACTTGTATGTCATGTGTCTGGTAAGTGTAGTAAATGAGTGGCATGTGGTGTCAAGTCCTGTTTTGGCTCAGCTCCAGTGTCCGTGTTGGATTAGTTGAAATCCCACCACCTCCCAAAGGACCGCTGTGGCCTTCGGGAAACTATCATCAGACGCATTCTTTGGTATCACACCCACATCAAAACCAAGATCTCAAATTTAAACTAACCATACAATAGCTGTGTGTGTGTGTGTGTGTGTGTGTGTGTGTGTGTGTGTGTGTGTGCAAATGTGTGTGTGTGTGTGTGTGTGTGTGTGTGTGTGTGTGTGTGTGTGTGTGTGTGTGTGTGTGTGTGTGTGTGTGTGTGTTTTATCCATGGAAATCAGATCCTGTTGGACTTGTGAATGTAAGATACCGGAGAGGTTATAAAATCTCCTTTGCATAAGAAGATTTTTTTATTTTTATATGAGGTCTTTATCCTTAACTGTAAGCATCCTTAACCCCTTTACATGCTTGAACTTAAAAATAACAGAAATAAATGAAACCTAAAGTATGTCTTCTTCCTACCTCGTGTTCCTATCCTTGTGAAAACACTTGAACAACCTGATTTGTTCTCCATTGTAAAGAAGCATGAGAAACAATTCCTCACTTGTTTCCAACTAGGTCTTGTGGCTAAATGACGATGACACTCCTGCTACTCCGTCTCCTCGGCCCTTACCCTCTGGGCCCGGGATTGGTCAGGGGGGAATCACATCAGAACTGAATCCTATGGGCCCCGGAGGGTTGGGTAAACCTCAACCATCACGACCACAGCACACCACGCCCGACCCAGAATTTGCCACCGAGGTAAAAGATAAACAAATAAATATGTTCACGTAGCGTAAAACAGTTGCAGACGACACAGTTCGACCTCATAAACACACACACACACACACACACACACACACACTATTAAGGCATTCCCTGCGCTTTGTTGTGCCCACAGGGGGTGCTGCGTATCCATTTGGTGGAGGCACAAAACCTGATAGCGAAGGACAACTTCATGGGCGGCATGGTGAAGGGGAAGAGCGACCCCTACGTCAAGATCCGTGTGGCTGGTATCACTTACCGTAGCCACACCATCAAAGAAAACCTCAATCCCACCTGGAATGAACTCTATGAGGTATTACCCTTTGTTTTGAGTAATTTGTTCTTCTACTCATCTGATTGAGTTGAAAAAATGTGGTTATTGATTAAATTTTTTTTTTTTTTTAATTTTTCCTCATTGCTTTTTAGGTGGTTTTGACTCAGCTCCCTGGCCAAGAGATCCAGTTTGAGCTGTTCGACAAGGACCTCGATCAGGATGACTTCCTCGGAAGGTTTGCTATGATGATATGACAAATAAAAACGTGTCAATGTGTCAGTGAAAAGGATTATGAAGTATTGATTGAGTCCTGTCGTTGCAGGTTCAAACTTAGCCTACGAGATATCATCAGTGCACAGTTCATCGATACGGTGTGTGACTCATAATAAAAGGATTTGAAAAGATCATTTAAGACATGCAACACATTTTCTATTTATGTGGTAAACTTTTTTTGGTTACAGTGGTACACTCTTAATGATGTTAAGTCAGGCCGAGTTCACCTCATACTGGAGTGGCTGCCCAGAGTCTCTGACCTACCCAGACTGGAGCAGGTAACATATTTACTTTCTTAAATTGTATTATTTTAATTTTTCTTAATTTGAATATACCAAAGCAACATGCCAATGTAATATGAAAATTGCAAGTGAAAATAAAAAATAAAAACTAAGTTAGTACAACCTTGTACAGCATATTGATGATACTAAATTATCTAAAAAGGTACATTGAATTGACAAATGATATACCTACAGGTTTGACATACAAGATCCAATTCCTCCTGTATTCTTACAAACTAATCCTGTTGGAGTCCATTTGAAGATAGTTCTTGCTTAGGCTACTTTTTTCAGGGCCTTTTTAGCCTGCAGCACTTACATTCCAGAACAGCTATTTGACACCAGAGTTAACATTTTAAGAAGGCAGGGTACTCGAAACAAGAGTTTACAATTTAAAACCTTATTTTCTACAATGACTTTACTTTTTGAAAACCTTTATGAACCTCCTACTTGAAAGAACAGTAAAATGGTTAACACCAGATTATACAGATTATATGATAATGATTTCCTTCAGATGAGCCAAACAGTAGAGCTGGAGGATTCCAGTGTAATAGTATAGCAGTCTTTTTACCAGGGGCAATGAAGAACCTTTAGGGCTAACCTTTAAAGGGTACAAGGGAATAATTATTGCTTGCTGTAGTTGTTCTTCTTGTCCATACTGGCTAAAAAGATACACCTCCCTTGTGCCATTGTTGTTTGGTTGCTATGGCAGATACAAACAGTTTTTAATCAACAGGAAAGAGAAGCACTTTCCGGTGTGTGAAGTTGTGGCAATCTTTGAAGATGCTTTGTGTAAGATTTGTTTGTTTATGTTCATATCTTTGTTGGAAGTGCTGCCAAGGAACTTTCAACCACAACTTTCTTATTGCCAGATACGTCTTTCTAACACTCTCACTCTCTCCTCTATGTATCCCTCTCTGTGACACAACTTCAAACTATAGATCCTTCAGTATCAGTCCCAGCAGTCCTACCTGAACAAGGTTGTGCCATCTGCGGCTGTGCTGTTTGTATATGTGGAGCGTGCCCACGGCCTTCCGGTTGGTTCTAACCTATACATTCTAATTGTTCTTGTACCATGATGTGTTTCCTCACACTTGCAGACGTGCAATAGTTGATTTCAGTGGCAGTGTATAAAAAAACAAAGCTGAATGTTCATGTATACTGTACATTAAATCACTTGCCATGTAGTGTTTTTGTATTCAGTTGATTTCCTATCTACTATGCCCTGCTTGATGACATTTTTTGCATTACAATATTCTTTATGTGTAATTTAAGTTGAAGAAGAATGGAAAGGAGCCGAAGGTCGGGGCTGAGATTATCCTCAAAGGCGTTTCTCACAAAACCAAGGTAGGATCTCGAAGTGGTAATTGTAGCTATAAATGCAACAGTTTTCTATGAAAAGTCATGATATTCATTCTTTTCTCAAGATTTTCGAGCGATCCACGTCCCCACGATGGGATGAGGCATTCCGCTTTTTGGTTCGTGACCCCAGAGATGAGACTCTCACAGTGAAGGTGAGAGTCAGTAAAAACATTTGTGTTTTTCACTTTTTTTTGCCTGAACTGCGTGGCTATAAAGCAGATGACAAATACTTCACACAGCATCTCTTGGGTTATTAAAGCACTTTTCTCTGTCAAAGCTGACATTTTTATACAGATATGATTAAGGGCAGTCTAAATTTTTTTTTGCCAATCTATATGTTTGTATCCAGCTCTCCCACAGCTGGGGCCAGGCCCTCGGGTCCTTGACGCTTCCTGTCAGAGAGGTGCTGGCTGAGCAGAACTTGGTGCTGGACCGCTGGCTCAATCTGGATGGAGCACTGCCGGAAAGCCAGATACTACTGAGGGCAACGCTCAATGTACTGACCACATATTCTGCTTATTATTCCACACTACCAATATGTTGCCATATATGCCAATGTGAGGGATGAGCTGATTGCTGTCAATTCAGTCCTGTCTCATTTGTATTTCATTAGAGCTCAAAGGTATTTTACTGCATAGAACCAATCTTGCAATGCACTGAATACTGTACTTAACAGCGTCCAACATCAGATATACAGCCCTTACTACAGAGTATCATGTCCTGAAAGATAACAGATATCCTGCACAACGTCACTCACTTAAGTAAGCTGTGTTATGCTAAGTAGTAGAGCTTAAATACATAGTCTGCTGCAGTTTTAAAGTCAAGTCTTGCTGCATAAAAAGGCTGTAGAATTCAGACGTGAATCAGACATGATCTAAAAGATTATTATGCACCAGCAATGTCAATTTAAGCTATGATTTCAATCTCTCTGTGTCTTGCAGCTCTTGGACACTCAGTTGGCCGTGTGTCGCAAGGCTCCAGGGGACGCAGGTGGTGACGTTGGCGCAGATGAAGCCGTTCCCAGATGGGTTCCTTCACATCTAGACCTCAGACAGAGATTTCCCATGTGAGTCACACTCAACAGCCTCCACTGCAGAGATAACAGTTATCAGGGTTTCCTTAGTGAACTGTTCTCAACTTTATACTTACCCTGGTCTGTGTCTGTTAAAGTTAAAAACAACATAATATAAATAACCACATTTTCTGTGTCTTCTTTAGAGGTAGCGATAATAACCCAAATTCAGCTGGCCAGGTGAAGCTTACCGTCGGCTACTCCGTGGAAGAGAGCAGGCTTTTCATCACCGTTCACTCCTGCAGGTCTCTCTATGTGTCATACTTTAAACTTTTAGGCCATGTTTACACGGTAACAGTCTCACTGAAAACGGGAAGGTTTTCACTTTACGTTTTCAGAAGTTTCCGCGTTCAGACGCAATTGTTTTGAAAACTTTCATCATGCACACGGTTTCGGAAAAAACGGGCCGAAATCGCTGTTGTACGCATGCCAAGCCAGTAGTTGGCAGTGACAATTGTAGCCTAGTAGATAGCTCTTCTGGTGCAATTTGGCGCATGTATACAATCCGAGTTTATTTCGCTAAAAAAGCCAGCAGAGCACACATCTTTTTGATTATTTCACCAGCCAAAGTGTTGAGTGGTCCCAATAACTTACTACTCGCTTGGACTAAATGTAACCGCATTTGGCAAGTGTTACTGTATATTTGAGCCCTGCACGAGACTCTCCGCTGATCACAGAGATGGTGCAGCGGAGACACAGTGCATTTTGTGTTCTAGCTTCTAGTGTGTGTGTGGCTATTTTGACATCAAATGTAATAGGCCTATGCATGGTGACGTTGGAGTTGCGTTTTGAAAAGATTCCACTCTGGAACCTGGTTTCAAAAGTTTACGTTTTCAAAAATTCAAACGCTGTTATCATGTAAATGATAGGCCGCAAACGTAAAAATACCTTTGCGTTTGTGCTGTTATTGTTACCGTGTAAAGTTCCTCTTAATCATCATAGCAGGTGTTTTGGCCTGGAGCACTCTGGGTACCGACGCATTGTTGTGAACGTGATTGCTATATTGCCCACAGAGCCCTGACAGCCTGCTCCAAGGATGGTGCAGACCCTTATGTTACCTTCATCCTCCTGCCGGACAAGAAAGCCACGACAAAGAGGAGAACCGCCACCAAGAAGAGAGACCTCAACCCTGAATTCAACGAGAGGTTGGACAAAAACAAGACACTCATGATAGCCATGGGGGAGCGAGGACGTTTATTGACTTCCCCCACCTTTCTCTCTCTCTCTCTCTCTCTCTCTCTCTCTCTCTCTCACTCTCTCTCTCTCTCTCTCGTTCTCTACCTGTAGGTTTGACTTTGATTTCTCTCTGGAGGAGTCCATACAGAGAAGACTGGACCTGTCTGTGAAGAACAACGTCTCCTTCATGAGCAGAGAGAGGGAGCTTATGGGCAAGGTATTTTATGCCTGAAATGCAGCCAGTTAGTTCCTAACGTTGCATAAATCGCTTGGTGTTGACACAGGGAATTGTGAAACACAGATATTTTTTTTTTGCCCACAGTTGCAGCTGGACCTGGACCAAATTGACCTCAAGACTGGTGTCACACAATGGTAATCACTTAAATCGCTACTGAACAATGTTGTATAGGAACAGTTGTATCAACGAATGGTTGGTAATAATACGATTATATAAATGACAAATTGTTCCCTTTATGTTTTTTCCAGGTATGATTTGGTAGCAGAGACCATCTAGAAAAACCAACGCTTGGTCTAAAGTACTATGTATCGTATTGTGTTGCTTCTGTGATCTGTGATTTGTGATGTGTGTATCCAGCTTAAATTGAAATGTCCACCATCACTGAAAGAAAACATGATGACATATCTGCTCCACAAACAAAAACCACAGCCCATCAGTATTCATGAGAAGAAAACTTAACGTGTAGCTTATCATCCGTAAAGTGTTAACTGTGCTGAATCCTGCTGTCTTGGACGGATTCTTCAGTAGAAGATTTTGGCTGAATAGATGTTTGATAATAACACAACTGTGTCGCACAACCTACCAAGTTTATATGTGTTCAAAAGCATATCAAAGTCCTTTTTGAATTTTATTTACAAAAGGGCTCAATATCTTGTGAGGGTGTGATGACAATGTTTTATGGATTTGCAGCATCCAACACAACTGTGTAAGAGTATTTCTTTACATTTTATTTTGGAAAATCTTGAAGTAATTCCTGATATTATTTTGTTTATATGTGTTTATATTATTGCCTTAAGTATTACAAAACTGTGCACAGTTTGTCAGAGTTTAGGAATTACCTTCAAAATGAAGTTGTATATGTTTTAACAGAGCTCTCTTAAAGTTACTTTTATAAATCAAAGTATTACAAACCAGGACCCTCAATATTTACCACTGAAAACAGAGGTATAATGCTGTAAGCAGAGTCTGAATCACTGTGCTTTTATGACGAGAAAACTTTGTATATACTGAGAAAATACATCACTTGTGTTTCTAAGCACACTTTGTGTTTGTATGTGTTCGTAACGCCAAATGCAACAGGCCAAAGCTGTCGGCCATGTTACTTAGTACTTATTTTTTCAAGCAAAACAGTGGTGATCTTATGTGAGCCAGGCAAATATTGCACACCAACAGCGGGACAGCCACCATTGTTCCCTCACCACAAAGGCTCGGACAATGATGTAAGGTAATGGAAAGAAAATATTGTTGAAGTGTCAGAACTGCAAAAATAAAACTGCCTAGCTTTGACATTATTTGAGCATTTCATTATGTAGCCTATCTGCTGAAGTTGTTGAATAAAGTTTGCACTCTCATGAATCAAAATTGTACTAAATTGTATTTGTTGATGACATGCCATACTCACATCTCGCCACACGGTCGCGGTAAAGTGTGGACAAAGCTTTACGTTTCCGTCCAGCTGAACGTGGGCTCGCTGCCTACAGATGTGAGAGGCGGGGCGACAGGAGAGGAAGTGATTGACGGTCCCTTTTGGCCAATGGGAGCTCCGATCTCCCCCATCTATGGGCGGGAGTATAGCGAAGAAAACCTGCCCCCCGAGTGGAAGCAGCCGCAAGGAGCTTAATCAGGATCACACAACAATAATGAATGGAAACACATCGTAGCCAAGAAAGTTGAGCAGCAACTAAAAAGCGAAAAGTTTGTCGGCATTGGAAAATGTATCTATCGCAATGAGCAGAGGGAATCTGGTGTAGGCTAAGTAATGGATTGGCCGGGCAAATTAGAAACTACTTTCTGGAAAAGAAAGCAGCTTTACTTTGATTGTTACTTTTGAAAGTACGTTTTTTGAAGGGAGACTACAGTGGGACACACTGTAAACCTTAAACGCGTGATTGAGTGTAAATGGCATTTTGGGACATTCATATGAGACTACCGACCTGTCAACTGTGTGCCGCGGTCTGGAGGAGTGGATATTTTGGATTATTCCGTTAAGGAAGCTGGGAATTCTTGGAAATTCTTTATTTTTTAAACTTTGATTTGTTTTTCTTGGATTAATCATCACCGAGATACACTGACGGAGTGGGAGGCTTCATCCCCCAAAGCAGGAGAGGATAACGCACATCTGGGGGGAAAATGGGTAACATAGAAAGCGTGGACGGCCAGTCGGAGATGAAGCATCACATCATGCCTCTGAAGGTGCCCATGCCCGACCCCACCGAGTTGGAGGAGAAATTTGCCATTGTTTTGGTAAGTTGGGATCATATCAGTTTGTCATCGCGCAGGGATATATACTATCTGAGTGCTTTTGAAATTTGAACCGATCTCATTGTCAACCTCAGTTGTTAATTGGCTCAAAGGGTTATTTAAAAAATATTTAAAAAATAGTGCGGAGATTGAAATTCCTGATAAGTAGGCCTAGGCCTAACGGTTTTGTTTCTGCAACAACAAAGTTTTTTATATAGCCTCTAACTTGCATGATAGTGTAGAACTATATTGTAGAGTGTAGCTTATTTGAATATCTATCTGCCTTTATCGTCCATTATGAGCTGTTGATTTTCTATATGAACCGACCTGTGCTGTCCCGCCCCCCGCTCCCTGCCTGCTGTTACCCCTCCTCTCCTGCGGTTCTTTTGTCTCCCCTAAAGTCAGGCAACTCAGCGTTTGGCTGAAGTGGCAAACACTCAGCACAGCATGGTGAGTGCGTGCGCGTGGGGGTGGGGGGTTTCATTATACTGTATATCCTTGACAGAGCGCACATCATTGCATTCCCCGTCTGGGTTTATTTAAAGTTTTTCTCGCTGCAGGCTCACCATCTGAAAACAACATTTTCTGAATTCCCCCAAAACTCCCACAACCGAAGGTCTCTCCCCTCCCCTCCCCTCCCCTCCGCTCCCCTCCCCTCATCAGGCTGGAGTTGAGCTGTCTGATCGCTTTGTAATACTGAGCACACAGTCAACACCCACTTTTACCAACCAGCAGCACAGTCAAGTGACTGTCATCCCACGTCAAGGGGACGTTTCTTAAATTTGAAGCATCATCACAAAAAGGGAATTTACACTTCCCTTTTTAGATTTTATGTGGATCATTCTTCCTCGAATAACTTTTGTGTCAACATCCCAAACAGGTTATTTGAACACATAGTTGGAATGAATGTGTTGGACTATTAAACATTGTATGTCTGTTAGCTTAAACCAGTGATGTGAAGTAGACACTGCTTCATTTGTAGGGGTCACAAGCCAAACAGTCTAGGAACCCTCTGGCTATAGTAAAGCAATACTGGCAAAGTGAATGAAAACAAATTTTCATCATTGGACATTATCTGAGAAAAGAATCTCTCCCTGCGTCACTGAAGAGTTACATGCCACATTGGCCCTTCCACAGTGACTGGTAGAATATCCTTCAAAAAGAGCTACTTAGAAAAAAATATATGATGAGTTGCATATTCCAGTACTTTATTCCACCCCCGCTTCACTGAGTGCACATCCAAACAAAAAAATGAAAGCTTAATAAAACCATTCCAACTTGTTGCTACATTACAGTGCGATTAATCCAGCACCAACATAACCTGAGAAGCTACAGACGTGAGACAAAATTCCTGACTTTTTTTTTAATGTAGATAATATACACCTGTTTATTTTCTGTTTCTCACAGGTGCTTATTTTGTGCACCCAACTCCATCTTAACAGAACCACACCCGGGCCTTGATTTCTTTTTTTAAAAGCTATTTAAGACCTTAATTATAGCATCAAGCAGCAAAGGGCTGGGATCTTCGCAGCTTCTCTGAGGTAGTCTCGTTCTTGAAGTGTTTCTGGAATAAAGCCATTGTTTTTGCTTGCCAGAGCGGCTACAGAGTAGAGCCCTCCTATGAAAAGAGTAGCATAGCAAGAAGCCATTCAAGGCCAGCTATTATCAAAATCACCCACTGTACACTGTACTGAAATGGCTTATATGAAAGCTCTATGACTCATTGCATGGGACATTTTTAGATGAATGCAAGGGTTTTTTTTTTCCATGTGACTGATATAGCTACTGATTTGCTGCTGTCACATTTCCCATAAAGTATAAAATATCAACATACTCCTACCCAGAGACTGTAAGAGTCCTTAGTTCTTTGACTGCCCTGCATCACAAAGTCAATCCCTGTTATTATGCTCAGCCGTGCACGGCAGATGATTTCTATGGGAAAGGCAGTAGACTCAACATTTCAGAAGAGTTCTTTTTTTTCAAGTTTTGAAGCTCTCACCCCACCCTACCTCACGGTAGCTCCAGATTTCCTTTACTTTGTGGGAAAGAACAACACTTGTGTATATTTTAGTGCTCTTATCAGACAATGGTGCTCTCTCCGCCCCGCTTGCCCCTTGCTGCGAGATAAAGGGATATCCAAAGCTACTGTCTCCGTGGTTGGAGCTCCTCAGGAAGACAAGGCCATGCATTTGTTGTCTGGCTGTGGCTATGTATTTGGGCACTCCCTCCAAAATGTCATATAGACCACAAGTCAAGTCTAGACCTACTCACTTAGCTTTTTCTTTAAGTTAAGCAGATTTCTTTCTCCCTCAGTTGTTTGTTAACAGAGACACACTTGGCTTTCAGAGTAACACACATTAATTATATTTTGAAATGGGTGATTTCCCTTCCCCTGGACGCTTGTGTTTCCCCTTGCATGATGGCATGCTGGTGAAAGCGGAAGTGTGTGCATCTGCGTGGCGGGGACTGCCCTCTCCGCTCACACCCGGCTCACAAACAGACGTCCCACCGGACTGACAGCAGCCTGTGATGATGTCATAGGTGCAGCAGCCTTCACCAGTGTAGTAATATCCCGGGCTAATGACTTTAACAGGGCAACTCTACTGTAGATGGAGGAGGGGCGAGACCCCTGGCTTATACTGTAGCTCTCCACTACTTCATGCGGTCTGCTAATAAAATGCCTGGGTCAGTTCTAACCGGCAGCATGTGCTAAAGGCATCATCTCCCCCCCCTCTCTTTTGTCCATCGTCTTCAGCAAATAGCCTCTGTCTTTTGTGGCTGGAAACAGCTGCATGGCATTTTCCTTTTCTCCACTTTACAGGGGGAAAGGGCATTGTAGCCAACGATCATTGTGGTTGGTTCGCTTTACAGTAAGAACTGTGTTCCTGTAGGCTACTACAGGGGCATTATAGTGATACGGGTCAACATGGACCTCAAAGAAAGGCATGGAGATGCACAGCATGGAAACCATAAATATAGTCATTGTTGGTGTTTTCTTCATAGTTTTGGCTCTTTTCCCCCCTCTCTCTTTGTCCTTGTTTATCCTCGGCGTTGCCATTCCAAATGGAAGTGGAACCTCTCATACATTCACTCACTCACCCAGTCAGTGTTTCCTACATTCCCATTCCGTCTCACTGTGGGTCTGGCCTACGAAATAACTTTCTCCATATGAAAACGATGTGAGACGAGTGAGTGGCGTTTTCAAAGGTGCAACGACTGGCCTGGGATCCTCTTTCAAAGTGCTGGAGCACCAATCCACCACTGGATTCCTGTGGTCTAGTCTAGGCTGAGGCCACAGGAGAACTCAGAGAGGGAGAAAAAAATTCCCTTTGAACTGGCGGCCTGCCACTGTTCTTGGTTGTAATGACTTTACCAACATTTTTAAACAGTGCACACAAATTTAAGAGCTGTTACGGGAGGGGATTATTTTCACCACTTGATTGCGCTGGAAGGCATCCTAACCGATTTGTCTGGCTCCGCTCAACTCCTCCCCACCTCCCCATCTATTATACTCAGACATCGAGTTGCATCACACGCAGAGTTGCATCACACGCAGACGTGCCATTATTTCTGAGGTTTGATTGTTCAAGAGGGCTGTCTCCCATATTTAGTCGCAGTAAATATTAGGAAAGCTACAGATCAAAAAGTCAGTGGCAGTAAAGATCAAACTTGCTGACAATGTGACTCCATCGCCCCAGTCTGACGTCACTGTTTCTTGATTGGCTGAAGTTGAAAGGAAGTGTCTGATAGATGCCACTCAAGGGGAACTAATGGAGCCAAGCTGTGCAATGTGTTTAAAGAACACAAAACCTAAATCATTTTTATTTGCTTAATGGCGTTTGCAGTTCAGTTCAGTTAGCGTGTCCCTTTCTCACACACATCATCACCGCCATTTCTCTTTTCTTATACCTCATTTAAGTTGCAATCGTGTGTACATCTGGCCCAGCCACCCACCGCTATCACCCAAGAAGAAGAGGATTATGGGAGTTGAGTTCACACAGTTAATTTGGTTTTAAAGCAGCAGAGCAGGCAGCAAGCAGGAGGGGGTTCAGCACAAGGCTGTCCACCTGGCTCTCTCCAACCCTCAGGCTACAATTCCCCAATCTGGACCAGGCTTTATGGGGAGTTTTAGTGCTTCTTCACTTTTCTCCTTACAGTTATTTTGGAAAGCAAAGGTCAAGTTAAAGCCCATCACGAGAAGATATATGACATAGCCATTTAAAGAAAAAATATATATAGGTGTATGATTTTTTTGGTGATTTTTGCTTTATAAAACAGATTTGGAGAGACAGTTGAAATGGGGCAAAGAGAATAATCATCATTTCAATCTCATTTCTTTATGCAAATTATGAAACTATAGCCTGTATCCAATTAGCTTAATTTAGCATAGATGCTGGAAACTGAGTGGACAGCTTAGGCATCTTACAATCCTACTCCCAGCCCTAAAGCTCACAAATTAGCATTTTATATCTTGTTTGTTTTAAAATACAAAAACGCAGCTTAGAAACAACAAGTTGTGGTTGGACAGAGCTAGGCTAGCTGACCCCCCCCCCCCCCTAGTTTCCAGTCTTTCTACTAAGCCAACCAGCTGTTGGCTGCTTCATATTAAGCAGTCAGACTTCAGAGTGGTATTGATATTCTCATCTTACTCCAGGCAGCAAGAAAAAAATGCCAAACGATTATATTAAAAGCCAGACAGACCAACGGAGACAAAACGTGTGGGTATTTGTTGTTTGCTTTTCCAGATACTTGTATTTGCTCTTGTTTAACTCTGCAGCATCTAGTTTGAGACACAAGTGGTTTTCACATTGCTGCAACGTGTGCAGATCTGGATTTATTCATTTGGTCACGGCAAAGACACTGCATGTGTTTTTTTTATTTATTGGTATGCGAGTGCATTTGTGCGTGTCAGTGGGGGGGTGGGGGGAGGGTTGCATGCTGCTCTATTGCAGCTGCACCAAGGCTGTAGGTTGCAGAAGTGGTTTCCTCCTCAATACAATGGGGACTCTGTCAGTCAGTGTTGTTTTAGAAAGGGGGGCCTCATCCCCTGGTGCCTTTTGTGCAGCTATATACGCTCTTTTACGTGGACGCTCAGAAGAAATGCTGGAAGCCCATATAAAATTGCCTGTGGATCATGGCTTGATGCTACCTCTCCCTCTATGCACTCGTATTGATGTTATGGCATTATTCCCCTTCCTTAAATGACATGCAGTGGCCTTTTATTATTATATCTCCTCATGCTTCAAAATCTCTCTCTCTCTCTCTCCCTCTCTCTCTGCCTTTTCAGTGACACATCAAGGGAAAATGACATCATATTTTGAAACAAATTGGATTTTTGAAAGAGAGTGGGTCTCTCTGGGTTCTACAAGTCATGGCTTTCTTTTGGTTTTTCAGTTTTTGTTCCTCTATTTTTCTGTCACCCATTTCTCCTTCTGTGCAATGCAGGACTCCGCCAAGATGATATAGTGCTGAGAGAGTTCATTTGATTTCTGCACGGCTCAGGCTCAGATTTGTTGCCCTTTCTCTTTCGTCTGACCTTCATCTTTTTAACTGGGCAGTGTGTCAGAAGGACTGGCCGGCATTGAGATATTCATGTACCTGCATTCCTGACATTCCCTGTGTACATGGTCTGTTGGCTGGGGCTCCCCCTGGCCCTGTTACGGACACACAGAGGAGAACAAACAGGATGTGCGCAACAGCGGAATGAATGAATGCCTCCGATTCATCACCAATTGTTGTATTTATTTATAACTCAGCCGTTACCTCTATGATATTTGGGTTCACATTTCCTCGATACTGTTTGTTTAAAAGAAAAAAATAGGACAATATGGTTGTCAGGTGGAATCGCTGGAATAGATTTATGCGACTGTTGTTTTGGAATGCACAAACTTACGAGATAAGCCTGCATAAACAACTGTGCAATTCAAGTTCGCTCCATTTGAAGCTTTGGGAACATCTGGCTTCAGAAGGACCTCGAGCCCAAGACATTTTTTCGCCGTTATCTTAAAGTAGCCTGTGATGATAACGGTCTCTACCCAGCTATCGCTGCTGTCGCTGGGTAAATAAACGGATTAACAAATAGGCTGTGGGATTTTTATGTTGAATTCAACCGAAAATGCCATTTCACCAACTTCCTGTTGCTTTGATTGGCTGAGGAATGTCCATTTGGTGGTGTGTGTTGTAAAGTTATTTCTCTCAACAGAGTGACTCAGAGGTCACAGACTAGAAGACGTGAGTTCATGGGAGAAGAGAGGAGGCCTCAGAGGGCATTCAGGCGGGAGGTTGTAGAATGGCAGGAGGGCAGAGAGGACCCTCACACCACAGCTGTAAACCGTGTTGCCTTCACACTCCCGATTTAATGGGGATTTAACACTCCATGATTCGAGCTGTAAAGCTACTCTTTGAGGTTTGACCATTTGGGTTCACGTCCAGCTGAAATCAGTTATGCAATAAGCAAAAAAAAAACAATTCTGCTAAATGATGAAATGTTTAACACATTTTTTAGGCAGGAATTTAAAAATATATCTCTGGTTTCAGATCTCATCTAAAATGTGAGAACTTTTTTTAGCTTAACAAAATAAATACATTAAGTTAAAATATAATATCTTTGAGTTCTAGACTCTGGAACTAACAACAATAGAAATTCTAGGTTTTTAACTATTTTCTGACCTTTTATGGACTGACTCATCGTTTTATTGGGAACCATTATTCACAGATGCGGCCCTGAAAATAATATTTATTTTTTATCATTAATTTATGTAGCTTACTATAAAACTACAGATTATATCAGAAATTGAAGATGTTACGTATAATGCAACATTTTCCATTTATATTGTTTGAAGGTTTGAAAATGGAAAGCAAGTTATACAAATGATGTTTGCATCAGCTGTTTTACGTTGTTTTCACTCTCTAAATGCTTTAAGTTTCAAGTGTCAAGAATGTGAATTGGTCTCCAACTCTACATTTGTAAAAGAGGTGCTATTATGTTACTATCTTGATAAACAAGCAGTTAAATGAGTATGTTTATGTTTGCTTTGTAAACATGGATGGTAGTGGATGAGGGGGTTGCCTAACCCCGTGAAAACGTATCCGCCTGTTGGAAAAACACCTTCTCCTTTCTGCTCTCTCTCTCCCTCCCACCTCCAGTGTCAGTCTTAGGTATAGAGCTGTAGCCTCTGCTTTGTTAGGGTTCCTGATCTTCCAGCATCTTTGTCAAGGAACTCCTGCTTTGTTGTGATTGTCTGGTTCGAGTTACCTTGCAGAAAAGGAGCGATAGGGCGATCGTATGTCTGCTCAGAGAAAGGAGGGCCATGTTTTTTTACACGCTTTTCAATTGGACGGGGTTTACCTGGGAGCTGGAAAAACACCTACAATTCAATAATAAACATTTTTAGAGTGGATGCGCAAAAAAACAAAACGTGCACATGCTCGTATTACATGTAGCAAACTACGGTATACAAACCGGACATTGCCCGGGGCAGTTTCTGATTTCCTGAAGAGCTGAGGAAGTCCCCGGTCGCAGCCCTGTGACGAAAACAGCTCAGCCCTCTCATCCTGTCTCCTCTCATTGTGTTTCAGTTCCAAGGAAAAGAAGGAATCCAAACAAAAGCCTGACAGTCATTAATGAAAAGCTATGTGATACATTTAGATGCTGTCATGGACTGAGTATGATTCACACTTGCGTTTACCATGAATGATGTAATTCCATCAGGTCATCTGGCCCGATGTACCCCACCTCATGTAGTCATTATCAGCTTCATCTGTACGTGGCATGTACAGTAACCTACACGAGGGCCTGAGGAACACATTTATCTTGAATTATATCCAGCCACCTGGGGTAAAAGGAACTGGTGTCACTTGTATTTTTCTCATTGTGGGGGCCTCACATATGCTCAGATAATATGCTTAAAGAAAACACAGTCATGCCAGGTCCCATTCTCCTTGTGTTTTCTTTGCCTCCTTTTTAGCCTATACCTCCTGATAGGGATCAGTTGCCTGGCTTTTTCCTCCGTCTCTTCAGACAGTACATTTCATTAAAGAGCTTCTGGTATTATCTCATTAGCTGGTCCAATATTTTTCTTTGTTACCAAATCGGCAAGGTATGTTCTGAAAACGTGTTGCTTTTAGCAAAGCCGCACATTTCTGTTTATCACTTTGTTGCTCTTGACTAGTAAAACATTCAGGACAGATATACTGTAGGCTACTCCAGATTATATCACTTCTAATGTCGGCATTTCATTCTTTGAAGACTATGGCAAGACTCACAATATCAATTTCCAAACAGGATCTGATAAAAGCTTATCCAGGATTTTATTTGTAGGCCCTACTATAAGTAACTGTTTCCTTCCTGGCTTTAGCTGCCAAACCAAAACCAAAGAAATTCTCAAGTGTCTAAACTGCCAACCAAAAGGTCAGAGTATAGCTGTTAAAAGGCTTTACAAATCAATTGATTGGATAGGATAGCCATAATTCACGTTTCTGTTGTTATTCATAGCTTTTAAGGAATAGTTCAATGTATGGGGAAAATTGCTTATTTGCAGACAGGAACCGGTTAGCTAAGCTAGCCCTGCTGTGTCTGAAGGTATCCCCACCAATTATCATGTTATATCATGCTTGTTTAATGTGCACAAAGACCACATAAAAGTAAAAAACAACAAGTTCAACCTGGCCTGGCAAAATACATGTGTAACATGTTTAACAAAGCGGGCTTCAGAAGTGCTGCTTGGCTGATTTTGTACCACTGGACAGAGCCAGGCTAGTTGCTCCCCTCTGTCTCCCGTATATGTATTTGTGTATTTTCCCAAATCTCAAAAAGCAATTTTCAAGTTTTCAACATTTACTGTTGTTTTCTAGTAGCCTACTGTACATTTCTTTAACACAATCTGTGTAACCATTGTGTAGTGAATCTGCATTACATTAACAAATACATCCTGCTCCAGTGCATTGTTGTGTGCGGCTGTGAACACTGATTCTTTGGCTGATGGTTTAGTAGTGCCATCGGTCCATTTTTCCTGGACCCCACCCTGATGAGCAGACAAGCAGACTTGCTGGGGCTGAAGAGGGCTGTCTGGGCCTCAAGGTCTGAACTGCCAAGGGCTGTGTCCAGCACAGTGAGCTCTTTAGCCACCCACTCATTTCCCTATGAGCTGATGACAACTAGGTCTGGCCTGTGTAAACCTTTCAAAGTAGATAAAAAACACAGACTACTCTGCGCACCCTGCCCACTGATAGTGCAGAAAAGAGAATCACGTTTAATGCATCTGCTTTGTAGGCCACTATAACGTGTTCGAGTGCATAGATAAAGATGGGATAATTCGTTATCATTTCATTTTTCAACAATAGCCTACTACAACACAGGTCTAAAAATTTGGAAATGTTTTTCACCATCACATTTCAGACTCTACAACACATGTCATACATCACTGATACAGGCATTAACTATTAAATACAGAGTGAATACTGGTCAGAAGGGCCATCCTGACTTATCTTCCCAGCCTCTGAGACGTTATCGAAGTTATCAAACCAGTTTTTCCTGTACAGTAAACCTGAATGTTTCAGGCTTTTTCACAGAAAATTCCCATTCTGTCAGCATTGTAGGGTGTACAGCACAAAGGAAAACACAGCTATGTCTTAACCAAATAAATACCTTGGGGACAACTCTGACAATACATTGTCCTCTACAAAAACAAACAAAAGGCTATTGGAAATTCTGCACATAGAGCTCTAACATTAAGAGAAAGTTATTTTGGTGATGTATGGGCCTATTATATCTTATCTTGACTCAAAGTGTGAAGCTGTGAGAATCAGTGGGGGTGCAGGGAGACACATCCGGTCACTCTTCTCCATTCTCTCTGGCTGAAGGAGCACGGCATAAAGTCAAATCAAGGCTCATTGTAAATCAGTTGGGGTTAGGAAGCTGTCCGGTTTAGGGCAGATGGAGTTGCCCCGTTGACTCTCTGATGTCTTGAAGTGACCCTGGGCTCTGTACCCCCCCCCCCCCCCACACACACACACACACACACAACCACCACCACCACCTTGGTTGTGGGGGTCTGTGTGTGACTTTAGCGCTCTGCCGGGTGCCTGATGGATCTCCTGGACTCTCCATGCCTTCTTAACCTGCAACCTGACCCCCCTCAGCTACTTAAACTGTTGAGTCTTTAAAACCTCTGTTTGCTTTGTCAGTGGCTCAAATGTCCCTCTGTTTTAGAGTTTATGCCCTTCCCTGTTGGCTAGTGTTACTCCTGTGCTTTTCACTTCCTCCACAACATCCTTTCATCGTTTTCTCCTTTGTTTAGTACATAATGCTGCCTCTTTTGTTCTGGCATTTACATGTTTTTCATCGTAGTGCTGCAATCGAACAATATTTTAACTATCAATAAAGTCTGAAAATGTTGAAGTACCCATATCTTCAAATAGTTTCTATAAACTGAGCTTATATGATGTTTTCTAAATAAAATATCAGAAATCGAATTGAACTTAATTCATGTTGATCCACTTCTCTGTTATTGAACATTGAGAGATACATAAAAAGCCAAAAAGATGAATAGTATATCTGGTTCTTTTGACAAGTTAAACTGTGCTAAAGTTTAAGACGGGGGAGGTTTTTTCTGTCAGTATTCTCCTCTGTTTGTAAACTGCTGTTCTAGCTCACAAAGGTCGGCTCTAATGATTGCAGAGATAGTGATAATGGAACCAGTTTATCTGGTTGTGCAGTGTACTGGTGTGGTGCTTGAGCTGGACTCAGCAGCACACAGCAGCAACACCAGGAGGCATACACTGACCCTGCCCACCAGCCATTGTTAGCCATTTTCTATGAGGGAAAAAAAAATAGCTCAAATGTCAAAGGATGGGAATGGCACGGCACCAAATCAAAACAAAGCTCCACATTGAAATCCTTTGTCAGGCCAGTCTCAGGTCAAACAAGAAAAAGGCCTTGCTGGAGGAGAGAGTGTGTGGGCAACATGGAAACATAACAAGCACCAAGCATTTTTGGCATTTCTGTAGTATTTTACCCCCTAAAATGGGCCGGTGGATCCAGAAGTGCCACTGCTCACTCTCTCTCTCTCCCATAAAAATCAACATCTTTTTTTAGGTCCTTATAAACACAGGAAGTGCAAGATCGTATCGCTGTGGGAGAAAGTGAAATTAAATTAGCTAAATTGGGTTACTTGGCTCAAATTACTCAAATCTAGTCAGAGAGGAAACATTCCCTCTGCTTTTTGCCCTGTCGGTGGAGAAACCCCTTCTACTGCTGAAACAATACTTTTTTTTACCCGTTGTTTTTTAAGGTTTGAAGGTCCGCACACAACTGCACACAGTCCCACCTGTATTTGTTTACACTACCTGAGGCTCCAACTGACAAAAGGACTGAACTGTATTACACATCAAAGTCCTCATTGTATCTATATTCCTCATACTGGCATGCTACCCTGTTACATTTACTGATCGCGATTGAATTTCTCACCTTTTTTCCCCACTTAGAAACGTTTTTACTTTATTTGGCTGTTTGGTAACACTTTATAATAACTATCCGTTGTAACTTGTTAATAGATCATTAGTAAACTCTTAATTAATGATTATTAATGATTTGTTAAGTGTTTGTTAGCAGTTTGTTAAGGATTTATAACAATGGTAGATAGTTAATAGCTTAATAATTGAATCAGTTCATCTGGGAGGTAATCCGAGATACCGACGAGGCTGAAATAGGCTATAGACTATACGCAGTGCATGGGCAACTGAGGGCAGCCCCATTTTCAAATATTTTTAAATAAACTCAATACACACTGTGCATGCCATGGACTTGAACGTGACGTGATCAGTTAATCTCGGATTACCTCCCAGATGAACTGATTCAATTATTAAGCTATTAACTATCTACCATTGTTATAAATCCTTAACAAACTGCTAACAAACACTTAACAAATCATTAATAATCATTAATTAAGAGTTTACTAATGATCTATTAACGAGTTACAACGGATAGTTATTATAAAGTGTTACCGGCTGTTTTTGTCTTGGATGAACATCTGTGTGTGGTGTCTGGTCTGCTTGTTTTTCCAGTAAATCACAATTACATTAATACAAAAAGGGACCATGCTCTCTTTGCCTATTTGCCCTACAGTTCTACTTTAGTATGCATGACTGAGCGAGAAAACAAAGGAAACCATGGCTTCAGGGCCTGGACAGATGCTGGAGCAGATATCTGGGCTTATTTTTCATGTACCCTTTAGCTGTTTGCAACACAATTAAAGCCTATGGAATTGGGAACTGAATCTGGAATTTAATAAAGAGATCCACTTTGTGCAATTGGTACTTCCCATTGTGTTCTTCAATGTGAATATGACTAAACCACTTGGTGGACTAGGACCAGGTTGAACATTTTAGTCTCACATACATTGAATAATGGCAGCTAAAACATATTTTCATTATATATAAACCTGCTGATGAATGTCAATTAAGTAATTGGTCTATTATTCTATAAAATGTGAACAAAAACTAAAACCAAACACTAGTCCCTGTTTACAAAAAAAACTAAAACCAAACACTAGTCCCTGTTTAGAGCCCTCTGTGAGGACGTCATCAAGGAATTGATATTCAACAATGAAACTCATTATATTCAGCAAATATTTGTCCATCATAATCATAATCAAATCATAGTCCATCATGAAAATAGTTGCAAAAAAAGTTCCCTTCAAATAACTACTAAATAAAATCACAAATCGTTTATTATTTTTATTCATGGAATGCATTGGAATGAACTAAATCAGAATTCAACCTGGCTTAAATACATTTGTGAAAGCTCTTTGAATATACTTTTAAAAAGTTTAGAGATTATTATTTACTATTTTATTTAATGTGGTCTTCACCAAAAAATGGTCAGTCAGATCATTTATTGGAGACATATACCGAAGGGAGAGACTAGCCTTCCTGACCTCCTTAAAGACTGGCTTGTTGGTTAAACTTCTCCCAGGAGAGGCAGAGGAGGAGCGGGAGCAGGTTGGGGGTCAGACAGGAGAGAAAAGTTACTACTATAAACTACTACTATAAACAGGACACATTCCTCCTGTAATTCTGGACATCTGGTATGCATGTTGCTTCTCCCTGCTCTCCTGCGTGGGATTCATAGAACAGGTTATGTCTAAGGACCCATATGTGAAATATTTGCATTGATTCCCCACTTCATGTACAGTACATTGTGTGTGTGTGTGTGTGTGTGTCTGTGTCTATGTCTGTGTGGGTCTGTGTGTCTGTTTGGTCTGATGTGTAGTTTCTGTATCCAAAATATGCCATTTAAAGGTTATTTTTTAGCCTCTTTCCTCTTTAGACAACATGATTCATGGTGTGCTAATAGAGTGAGCAATGTGATCCCGTTGTGGAAAAAAAAATATTTCTGTAATACTCACATGTGATATTCCACCCTCTGCCAGTGTGACTGAGTGGGTTGTCATAGGAACAAGCATACGTCATTTTCCATCTATCCATCTATCAAAAACTCCGCCAGTGGCAAAATGCCAGTGTGAACATCACATCCGGCCTGAGATGGGTTAACGGCAGGTGTTGCGTTTTAGATGGAGGGGAGACTGAGGTATGGCTGCAGGTTAAAAGTCAAGCTGACACGCCGTTTGTGTCGGGCTTACAGGATTTTGTTAATACTGGTGTAAATGAGGGTTCCAAGTGCAAACAAGCCCTCGTGTGTCTTCAAAGAGAAACGCTGAGGCGATCAGTTTCACAGACTGGCCAGCTCCCTCGTATTGTCGTGCTTCCTCATTTTTAAGATTTCCATATCTATCCCCGGGTTTACGGGCTCTCTCCTGTCGAGGAAGTTATCAATCAAAAACATGTGCTGTGCAGTAACAGTTTGTATTGTGTTATTTATTTTGTGTTGTTTTTACTGTTGTCTCAAGGACGTAAACAAATGCTCTAGTGGGCTGGTCCCAGAACACAAATTAGACATTTAGGGTTTAATTTGAGCAGCAGTAAACTGGCTGCCTAGGGACGTCTCCTGTGGCACTTAAGTGTTTTTATTGGTGGATTAGATGACAGGTCTGGTAATAGGCCCGCACTTTGAATAGGGTCTTGTTGTGGTTAAAGGCAAAGTGTTGCTTGAGCGATACAGTGCAGAGGAGATGCGGATCATCTCCTGCGACAGGATGCTGAAAGTCAACACAGGAAGTGAGGTCATGGTGTAAGTCCCCAACATCTTTGGTCTTTGCTATGCTGTTGGCGCCAGAGGGTAAAGCCCCGGTCGATGACACACTCACAGTCACAGCAGCCGCTAACAATAGTCAAATTGGCAGACAACGGGAAATGTGTGGTCACAAATGGAACTAACGCTTCCATTTTTTTTTCAGAACTCTATGAACCTGCCTCCAGACAAAGCCCGGCTCCTCAGACAGTACGACAACGAGAAGAAGTGGGACCTGATCTGCGACCAGGTGCATTCATAAACTGTTAATCTTAGACGGCCAAATCAGATCTCATACTTTCATACACACCTGACATCATCTCATCACATCAGTCATACTCAACCAACACATGTGACATCAGCAAGGACATTACAATGCTCACTCTGTTGTGTGTCTTCAGGAGAGGTTTCAGGTGAAGAATCCGCCCCACACCTACATTCAGAAGCTACGAGGATACTTAGACCCGGGAGTCACACGGAAGGTGGGACATTACAAATTTACATTTCAAAATAAAGAATCCACTTCAAGGGCGAACTCCACCGATATGTGATGCTGCTGCTGATTGCTCTTTTTAAAAAGAAACCTGTGCTTTTTAACAAATACTTGGCCAAAGAATTCATCTGAAGCAAAACAATCTGCTTTCATTATGTGTTACAGAAGTTTCGTAGGCGGGTGCAGGAATCTACCAAAGTCTTAAGGGAGTTGGAGATCTCACTGAGGACCAACCACATTGGGTAATAAAAACCACTGTCTCTTCCATTTTTCTGCTGAATTACACCAATCTACTTATTCCTTCAAGACGCTTAAGGATGACACATTATCCCCCCACCCCCCTTTATAAAGAATATGACTTTGCTGTGTTCTTGCTGATGCAGGCACCCACATCACTGCCCGGTGCCTAGATATTCCCCATTGTTCTGAGTTGCCAAGCTCTACAGCTCCACTTCATAGAGCTGGTCCTCATAATGCCCAGATGGTAGCCATTGTGCTGCCTCGTCCATTACCCCATAGTGTGGAGCAGGAAGCTTTGTTGTGTATGCCAGAGGGACAGGAAGCCTGGCTGACCAATGCCCAGTGAAAAGCACGAAAAAAAAACACAAACACAAACACACACAAGGATACTTTCATGTTTAGACATTTCTCACGTTTTTAAGCAAACAATCTTTTTTTATTGTTTTATTGTCTTTTGTAATGGACAATAGGCATTCAATATGGACTCTATACAACTCACTATGTGTATGTGGATGTTATCTTAGGCCTCTCTTACCATTATCCTCAGTGTTTCAGACGTGATCCTTGACTTTACGTCACGCAGCTACTTCCACATCTAAAATCATGCTGCAGTGACTTGCCATTGAATACCTCAAGCCCAGAATTTGGGCCTGTAAAAAGGCTTTGATTTTCCTTAGCGTTCGTTCATTGGGCTCCAAGAATAGCTCATAATCTATCAGGGGCTTCATCAATAAAAGACCCATTTTAATGCATTTCCCAGAAAGGAAAAAAAGAAAGCCATTTTTAGAAGACTTTTGTGGATGGGATTAAGTGTAGCAGATGCCGATTTTATTGTGCGTGTCTGAAATCCGGGGCCCTTTTCTGATGTGTTATTTCTGAGATTGCCAAGAAAATCTGAAATAGCAACTGGTTGGAGCGAAGTGAAGGAAGGGAGAAGGAGCTAGAGGGGAAGGAGTTAGGGGGTCAAAAGGAAGGAGGGAGGGGGAAGGGGGGTTAGGTAGACAGGAAACTGATGATCAAGCCCACCTCCCTGTCCAGCCCTTCCTCCCCTCCCATCCTTTGCCCAGTTTTACTTTTTTCTACCTTGTTTGCTTTCCTCTGTTCTCCTCCTCACCTCTTTTACCCCTTTCCCTCCCTCCCTCTCTTCCTCCCTCAGCTACTTTTTTAAGCTCTTGATTGCTTTCCTGCGTGACACGCCATTGGCTGACTAGCAGTCTCACATCATAACCAGATCTTCAAGACTATTTTAAGAGCCTTTTACCCCAATCCTGCCCCCCCCCCCCCCCTCCCCCCGACCCCCCCTCGGAGTTCCCTGAAGGAGACGGGAGGGAGGAGGTGAAGGGGTTCTGTGGGGGAGGCACTCTTAATACTGTTGACTGTCAGAGGTTCCGACCTGCAGCCCAGCTTCTTCAGCCATATGCCCCGCACATTCTTTCTCTCGTCGCAATGGGAGTTCCTTTGTTTGGAGTTGTTTCTCTCTCTCTCTCTCTCTCTTTCTCTCTCTCTCTCTCTCTCTCCTTCTCTCTCTCTCTCTCTCCCTCTTTCTCCCTCTCTCTCTCTCTCTCTCTCACTCACTCACTCCAAATGGAATTAAATGGAGAGGAAATCTGAAGCTTTGCTCTATTTTACTTTCCATGACATTCCTGCCAAGTTCTGTCAGGCAGGGGACGAGAGACCCCCCTCAGAGGATAAATTATCTTTATTTCAACCCGGGTTTTATTTTTATGCAACTTCGGCAATCCTTTCTTAACAGTAATGAAAAAATTATATTCATAAAGTCATTGCTGAGTTATTGGAACATGCTGAAATTGCCACAACAATAAGTAAAACGGTGTGGGGTGGTGGGGGGAGGGACACTCATTTCTCATACGATCGGACAGGTTTTAAACATGTTAAATTAAGATTAAATAAAAATCCAAAGTGAATGCAACTTAATTGATTTAATAATTCCACACATATAGGTACAGTATGTGTGCAAATGTGATAAAAACATTAATACGCATCCACTCTTATACCCCATATACCTCAATGATTTTTTTGCGTCTATACTTGAGCTTCCATTTTGCCTCCCAATTACTTTCAAATAATTTATCATCAGTAATTCATGTGAAAAATTGTATTTCATTATCAGGATTCATTATACCTAATAAGACGAATGAACATTATTAGTTATTGATAGTGACGGGGAGTATGGCCAACATGAGACCAGAAAGCACAGAAAGTCCTGTAATAAATCTGCTATGGAGCTTATAAATTACACCAATCAGACTCCCAGTTTCTCTCTGTTTTGCTCTCTTTTTCCCCCGATTAATGGGTAAAATGCAGCCCTAAAGGATGTGAGCGCGTTTTGTCATTCAGTGCCCTGCTAACCTCTCTCTGTCTGCATGCGTCACAGGTGGGTCAGGGAGTTCCTCAATGATGAGAACAGAGGTCTTGACGTCCTGGTGGAGTACCTCTCCTTTGCCCAGTGTGCTGTTATGTGAGTACTTTGGCACATGTATGGTTTATTCACACACAAACACACACACACACACACACACACACACACACACACACACACACACACACACACACACACACACACACACACACACACACACACACACACACACACACACACACACACACACAAACACTATAACAAAACACTTTCCTTAGGATCTGGGTTGGGCAGGGGACCCAGCTAGCTGCTGAGTTAATGTTATTTCCTGTAGATGTAGAGCCCTTAGAAAAACTGCTTGTGCATCTAAAAATGTGCAAATTGCATTTCCTCGTTCTTCAGATGTGCTTGTGGGCCTTGTTGCATACTTGGCAAGCTGTGAATGTGTTTCTGGAAAGATGTGGTGTAGTGCTAAGCTATATCTTGCCTGTGTGACCAAATCCCTGTGCTGAGCTTGTATCATGCAGCTTGATGACAGTTCTTGTGATAACCCCTGGCTCTCTACCAAGCTGCTTTGCTGACCTAACTTCCCTCGTGCCTCTCATCTACCCCCCCTGTGCCTCTGTGTTGGCTTGTCTGTCTGTCTGTCTGTGTATGGCCCAGGTTGGATTTTGAGGGGCTGGAGAATGGGGATGATGGCTTCTTGGACAAGGCTAAATCTTGGAGCAGGTCCATAGAGGATCTGCACCATTCGGGCACCCAACCCTTCTGCAACACACTGGTGCGCTCAGCCCGCCAGTCTGTCTTCCGGTACGTATTGCTAAGCTAGCTTCCCCGCTACGACCTATCCCTGTTATTGCCTCGCTCTGCTAACCTTGAATGTCATAAACATATATTAGCATGCAAGCTAGTTGTCTTGGCACCGTTTCGTTCCAGGAAAGTGCCTGAATGGCGGGTACGTTTTGGCTCTGTCGACCTCTCTCTTGACCCTCAAGGCGTTGTGGATGACAAGCTGTATCACAGATAGAAACCAAAGTCTTTGAACATTTGCGCTACGAGTCTCTCTTTGTTATCGACCCTCCCTCATCTGTCCAGATGTGCATCTGCACTGTCTTCAGATGAGAGCCAGCTGTGAGCTGCAGCATATGTTGGACAGTTGTGATTCTCCTCTTCATCAATGAGCCACACACAGACAGGAGATGAGGAGACACATAAGATGTCAAGTCAGAATAAATACATATTATTAGAGAAAAAGTCCACAGGAATAACTTCACTCTTTATAACATTATATTTAGATTGCTGCTGAATATAAGACTTTGTATAATGTAGTACGTTAGAAATTGATTAAATAAATTATCATTTTTAAACAGCACAAGAATAGTAATATGATGTGCACAAGATGACTGTACAGTACAGTTACATAATAGCAGTCTGTCTACAGCAGCAAGGAAACCAGGCATCTCCCATAATGCATCTGTAACCTCAAAAGCCAAAAGTTTTTTTCTGTCAGACCTCGTCCTCTGTAATTTTCTCTCCCTGCCTTTCTCTGTGTGACATACTTGAAACAGTAGTCCCATGAACACCAGATAAACATGAGCTGTAAAGGGAAAACAAGCTTTGGTCGAACATTAAATTTAAAGTAAAAAGTTTGAATTCCCTAGCTCTACCACGTGCTGACTTTTGCCATCTGTCGTAGGTATGGGACAATTTCCAACAGCAAAACCATCAAGAACTCGCGCCTCGTCAGCCAAAAAGACGATGTGCATGTGTGCATCATGTGCTTGAGAGCAATCATGAACTACCAGGTACCAAACACTGCTGCTGCTGACACCATTATATCTGTTTCAAACGTGTGGCTAATGCGTTATCCGTGCAGTCTGTGTATAACCAGGTTTTTGTTGACCACATCCTGTTCTCTCTATCTCTTTCTATTCCTCATGCAGTATGGCTTCAATATGGTCATGTCTCACGCGCACGCAGTCAACGAAATTGCTCTCAGCTTGAACAATAAGAACTCACGGTAAGAACTGAGGCCCCCGTCTCCATAGACACAGGGGCTGGGTCAAACAATAGGGGAAACCCTGCAGCCAGTTCATTTGATATCCCTCACATTCTCCATGGGGCTGAGCTCTTCTCTGAAGTGGGGTTTCGGAGGCGTATATACAGGGTGTTAAAGGAATGTTTACTAAGGAGAGATTAGTGGTGAAGCACTAGGGCTGATCACTTCATAATGATGGCTAGGAAGGTAAGCCATAACATATTAGCTTCAGAATTTAGTATGGATTATAGATTTCTTTATAGATGATGTACATTCTGTTTGCATCGATATTAAAATATGTTGTGCTTTTCCACCTTAAAATTGAGAGTCACTTTATACAGGTATTTCTTAACCAGTGTCTCCTGTACTTTCAGGACGAAAGCGTTGGTCCTTGAGCTGCTGGCTGCTGTGTGTCTAGTCCGAGGAGGTCACGAGATCATCCTCTCAGCATTCGACCACTTCAAAGAGGTGCCCAAAGTCAAAGTTGAATGAAATTTCGAAACTTGTACTACCCGCAGTTGCACTGTTTGTAACTGACATTAATGAAATTGCCACCATTTTCCCCACATCACTGGTGTGCATGAAGACATTAGAGGGCCAGTTTAGGGGAGCCCTGGGAGTATTTCATGTCTGCTGAGGGTGTAAGCAAAGCTCTATGGTGGCCTGTCTGCAGTCATTAGTCTCATTAAGACGCCAGATGTGAGCCAACCTTGAACAATGATAAGGATCAACTCCCCGATGGGAGCCAGTAGACCACAAAGGTTTGCTTTAGCTTCTCTGTTTCTGCCTGCACAGTCATCTAAACACCGGAACAGGACAATTACCTTGCAGTCGAAAAGCCTCTGAGGAACGCAGGAGCTAATCAACCCACTAGTCAAAACAAGATGGTATTTCTCTAGTGATATTTTCTTTTAATGATACATTAATACAAGGTGACAAATCTTTGAAATCTAACTAGAAAGGCCACCTACGTTACTCAACCACATCCACAGATTACTGTACCAGTAAGCACGTATTAGGTCGACAAGAACTATTTCTGGTAATGGTATTTTTTAAACACAACTGAAAAAACAACACTTTTTAGGGGTTTCCTCATCCAATGTATTTCTGTGTAGGAAACCAGTTAAAAAGATGCGATGTTCCTTCCTATGAATTATGAAAATAAGCCTTTGTTGTTGTTGCAAATGGAGGAAGCTATACTCTGTTGACATACAGCAAAAGCCTTGGGATGGATTATGTTTGATCCTGGAATATGTTTAATCATAACAATATGCTATATCGTTCTATGATTCGTCCCATGGAGTCATATAATACAGTATATACAAAAAGGACTTATGATTTGGAACTTTATTTTCATTGCATCAACTCAAGACACAACGGAACATAGAGGATATGATCTTGTTGACGTGTAGAAATAAATAGTAAAATAAGTAGTACATTTTGAGAAAGAAAGACATTTCAACTTAAATGATCTTGTAAATCCTCACTATGGATTCAAAGAATAACCTCCGTATTGCTGCATCTTTTGCATTGTAGGTGTGCAAGGAGAAGCATCGATTTGAGAGGCTGATGGATTACTTCCGCTGCGAGGAGGGAAACATCGACTACATGGTGAGATAAGCTTTGTGTTATGTATTGGCGTATTCTTTTTTTCGCTGTGAAGGTATGTCCATCTATCCATCCAATTAAATATATGCGGCTCTAAGTCTGTGTCCGCGCTCCAGGTTGCCTGCATGCAGTTCATCAACATTGTGGTCCACTCGGTTGAAGACATGAACTTCAGAGTCCATTTGCAGTATGAGTTCACCAAGCTGGGACTGGATGATTACCTGGAGGTAAGGTCAACGGTTTGTGGTTTAAATTGAACCAAATGAAAAGGGTGGCAACTACTTGTGGGTGTAGAGTATTCCCTTAATGTTAATTCCTTCTCTACCTCTCAGAAATATAAACACACGGAGAGTGACAAGCTGTCGGTGCAGATCCAGGCCTACCTGGATAATGTGTTTGATGTGGGTGGTCTGCTGGAAGATGCGGAGACCAAGAATGCGGCTCTGGAGAAGGTGGATGAACTAGAGGAGCACCTGTCCCATGTAAGTGCACACCGCCCGTATGGACCACCAACAGCCCCATTTACAAGACTGGTGCGGTTCACCACCAGCCATGTACTTAATAACCGGGGCTGTGTCTACGTACTGATTAGGAATCTACTCGTGTTTGCATTTCACAAGTGGCTCTGGGCTAATGACGGGGTGGTGGGAGTGTGCTGGAAAACACTGTGAGCGTGAAAACAATCTCAATATTCTTCTCTGGGGGGTTAGCTCACTCTTTCTTGGCCAGCTGCCCTCGGTATCCCACGCCGCTTTTTGCAAAGACGTTCTTCACATGGAAAGGTCGTAGGCAGCCCCTGACATCACCCTAGGAATGTCATAACAAACCCTGCTCTCCGAGGTTAAGGAATGATGGGGGAGGACCAGGGTGAAGATTCTCTGTGAATTCCTGTGCAATAATATGTGTAATCTGTCCAAAATCAAAACTGAAAGCTGTGTCATGCTGCTGCTGCTGCGTCATGCTGATGGGTACTATATCTTATTTCTTATTGATGAAGCACAGTGTAAAAGGGAGAGAGAGACAGAGAGTGGGAGGGAGTGGAAATGGGAAGGATGCCCGTGCTGGGAGAGATCAATTCTTGTATTGGCCACCTCTGATGGGCATTTCTCTCTTCTTGTTGTCTTCTCCCCCAGGTGACGGAGAAGCTGCTGGAGGTGGAGAATGAAACGATGATGAAAGTGGCCGACCTGGAGAAGGTGGTCATTCAGAAAGATAAGGACCTGCAAGTGATACGGGTAAGCCGGACAATTGCGATGATGTAATATTGCGATGCCTTCCAAGCAAAGGCTTCACTTCACTTCACTTGACTGTGTGTTAGCAGAGATCAGTTTCAAATGCGTGTAGCCAAATTTGCTGTGAAAGCAAAGTAGGTCGGCAGGAAACAGGATGTTTTTTTGACATGTGAAGTCAGTCTCTGTGTCTTTTTTTTGTACTTTATTGTACGAGCAGAAAATAGAATGTCATCTTACAATGTTATTGTTCATATTTAAAGCATTCCACAACGTTTAGATATCTGTTTAGTGCAATTGTAATAAGGAGAAGAAAACTATTTTTAAAGAAAAGGAAAACATACATACATACATACATACATACATACATACATACATACATACATACATACATACATACATACATACATACATACATACATACAAGTAGTCTAGTTTGGTATTGTTCATCATGTATACATACACACTCACACACATGTATACATCCGTAAATATCAACCTACTGTATATACACAAGAGAAATAATGATTTAAAAATAAACACTCTCTGTGTTGTGCTCTCTCCGTCGCCCCCTGCTGCATGTCCAGGAGACCTACGAGTCGACCAACACCCAGGTGACCACGTTGAGGAGGATGATCAAGGAGAAGGACGCCGCCTACCAGAGGCACTACAACATAGAGAGGCGGCTGCACGAGCTGGAGCAGCAAGGCACCATCCGTTTGCACAAGAAGGCGGACGGGGACATCGGCATAGAGACGCTGGGCGTGGTGGGAGGTGTTGCGGGGGTTAGCGGCGGCGGCGGCCTTGGGCTCCCAGTGCTAGGGGACATTGGACAGCTGTCTCTGGGTCCCACAGCTGGCTTGACAGAACTAGGAGGAGCGGACGCCAGTTTACCACCGGCCAGTGAAGCGCCGCCCCCTCCACCCCCACCACCACCCCCACCTCCTCCCCTTCCCTGTGGCTCAGGTGACTGACTAACAGTCATTATGGCTGGTCTGGTGACACATATATGTGAAAGTAGAATGTGTAGAGTTAGACCCCTCAGAGAAGGTCTATTTCAGGTTTCCCCCCACCCCTGATTGGTTTCATGCATGCCAAACAGGTGATGGGTCAAACAGACAGTAGTGTTCTTCTATACCGCAGACAGGAAAAGGAAATACAAGGGCTTGTTTCCTTTGTGTGTGCGAGTGAGCGGCAGACTGTGACAGACGGGAAACGGCAGCAACTGTGTTCACCAGTTTTCAGGAAGTTACAAACATATCATACGAGGCCCATAACAAATTAGTGCAAATGTAAAAGAGAAAAATAAAGCATCACAAAATTCACCAGGTTAAAAAATTGCAATGAAGGATTTGTCTTTTGTTCCAGCATTTTTAGTGAAAATAGTTTGAATATTTTTCTTTATGTTAATTACAGGCTTCAACGTGGCCACCCCACCACCACCCCCTCCTCTCGCTCCACCTCTGCCGGGAGCATCGCCCTCAGTTATCCTGAGCTTGGGTCTGTCAGGTGGGAGTCAACACGTTCACACTTGAGCGTCACTGCTTTGTATTCCATTGCAGAAAGTAGATGAAAAAAATAACAGTTTTATATGTTATATGTGATATATATACTTAATTCTCTTACAGCTATCAGAATCAAGAAGCCTATCAAGACCAAGTTCCGCCTGCCTGTGTTTAACTGGACGGCATTGAAGCCCAATCAGATCAATGGCACAGTCTTCAACGAGATAGACGATGAACGTGTGCTAGAGGTAAATCAAGCACAATTGGTAGAAAGTCCCCAACAACTTGTTTTCAATTCTCTATATCATTAAATATTCACCGCTAAATAAGCAACACAGTTTCTCAAGAGTTTTACACACAGAAGCTCTGGTAAACTGCTTCATCAGGATTGAGAAATGTTCTAAACTTCTATGTGCAAACTGAGTCTTATATGTTCACAACAAGTACAGTAAGTCAACTGTCAATCCTGTGCAGGAGCTGGATCTGGAGAGGTTTGAGGAGATGTTTAAGACCAGGGCCCAGGGTCCTATCGTGGACTTCGTCTGCACAAAGAGCAAAGTATCTCAGAAGGCGGCAAACAAAGTCACCCTGCTGGACGCCAATCGCTCCAAGAACTTAGCCATCACCCTGAGAAAGGCTAACAAGTCCACGGAAGAGATCTGCAAAGCAATAGAGAAGTACACACTTATCACTAGACTTGAATTTTTATTTTTCAAAGTAACACGAAGATAGAACAATTACTAATACATCTTCTTACTTCTTACTCTAGGTTTGACCTCAAGGCCTTACCGGTGGACTTTGTGGAGTGCCTGATGCGTTTCCTGCCCACGGAGGCGGAGACGAAGGTGATGCGTCAGTACGAGCGTGAGCGGCGTCCACTGGAGCAGCTGGCGGAGGAGGATCGTTTCATGTTGTTCTTCAGCAAGATCGAGAGACTCACGCAAAGGATGAACATCATCACCTTTGTCGGGAACTTCTCGGACAACGTCAGCATGCTCACTCCACAGCTCAATGCAATCATCGCTGCTTCCGGCTCCGTCAAATCCTCGCCAAAGTTGAAAAGACTGCTCGAGGTAAGAAGTGTTTATTTATTTATTTTTTTATAGCAGCAGCAGCAGCGTTTGTGTCATTTGTGTGTATTCATTTTAATTTATTTTTTTAATTCTGGTTTACTTGTAGATCATCTTAGCCTTGGGAAACTACATGAACAGCAGCAAGCGAGGATGCGTCTATGGTTTCAAATTGCAAAGTCTTGATCTGGTGAGTATTTACATAGCAGACTTTGAAGCCATTGCTCATTGTGCTCACCTCATCCTCACATTGATCAGAAAAAATAAATAAATACGCCACTTAGTTCATTTGTGCATGTGCTTTTGCTGATATTTTACCGTTCATCCCTGTTGCTACACAGCTGCTGGACACTAAATCTACGGACAGGAATATGACACTGCTCCACTACATAGCACTCATTTTGAAAGAGAAATACCCCGAACTGGCAAACTTCTACAATGAACTGAACTTTGTGGATAAAGCTGCAGCAGGTAAGTTAAGATAAAGCATTAGGAGGGATGTGTTAAAGGAAATATCAGTTAGGTGAAACAAGAGCATTTCTATATAAAGAGTAAATAGATCAGTGAATTAATAACATATTCCCTATATTGACTGTGTGTACAAAAGTATCTCTGGAAAACGTGCTGCTGGATGTTCGAGAGCTGGGGAAAGGCATGGACCTGATCCGGAGAGAGTGCAGCCTCCATGACCACTCAGTCCTCAAAGGCTTCGTCCAGTCCAGCGACGCACAGCTGGACAGGCTGCAGAAGGACGCCAAGACAGCAGAGGTATCCAACATTATTCTCATATCTTAACCTCAAGGTGGAAGAAAAAAATCAAAAATCAAAAATAGACATAAAAGCAAACTTCTGTCCCAGATGGAGCTCACTAACTTCTAACAAACAACCAAGCATGACTCAACTAAACTCAACAGTGTTTACATACAATGCTTCTATCCTGGCTTCTGTGTCCCATTCTAGGAAGCCTTCAACAATGTGGTGAACTACTTCGGGGAGGGTGCCAAGACGACTCCGCCCTCTGTGTTCTTCCCCGTGTTTGTGCGCTTCATCAAGGCCTACAAGGTGAACACACACACACACACACACACACACACACACACACACACACACACACACACACACACACACACACAGCAGGGCAGATGCAGCATGGTTTGTTTCCCCCTCACGTGTTATGCACTGACAAGGGTGCAGCTTTCTCTCTCGGTCAGATTGAAAGTTTGCCTCCTTTGCTTTTCAAACTTGGATGTTGTCAGTTTAAGTGCGAGCAGAGCTTTGGCTGCCTTGTGTGCCACAGGACGTGGCGTATAGTCTGAGGCCAAATAACAGGAAAGGCCAGCTGGGTCTGACTGTGGAGCTGCAGCTGCAGTGTTTAGACTGATCCCTTCCCCGCCTCCTCTACTACCCCACCACCCTCTCCCCTCTCCTTCCCTCATCCCCTTTACCCCCGGACAGCCTCGCCCTGCCCCATCACACAGCACACTTCCTGAGATTGTTCTCGGCCTGAATTTATGGGATCTGCTTAAGGAAATGTGCAGCACAAGGGTTTCAGTGTGTGTGTCTGTCAGAGTTCGACATTCGGGAAATGCACTTGTTACTTACGACTACAAGTTGGTCCAGGGGAAATGGGAGTAACGTAGAATCCTGGTGAAACATATGAGGAGATGGTTTGCTCTTGTTTTTCAATCGTTGTTTGCCAGATATAGAAGCTTAAAATGAACTCCAGTTAGAGGCCAAAATAACAAACTAGCCAGAAGAAAAGTAGGAAAACCACCATGATACAAAGTACACCCAAAAAGAAAAGGTCAGAATACTAAACTTAAGAATGTAACAAAAGAAGAAAGCTCTCCAGCTCTTTACCAGCTTTGTGACACTATGTTAAATAAAGTAGGTAAGATCCTAAAGACACTTTAAACTGTAACTATCTACAACAGAATTAATTTGCATTCTGCCGAAAATACACTCTCATGCCTGAGAGGTTTCCAGTATTAATGCTAAGCTAAGCTAATTGGCTGCTGGGTCTTACTACTTCATCAAGGCACATGAAGTGTACGTAATTGTGTGTGTTAAAAGAGGCAGAAGAAAGAGAATTAATACAAATGGTTACTTATTATCTTGACAGTGCCTGTGTGAATTTGTGCGTGGGTGTGGTTTCCCTGTATATCCTACTTTTGACCTGTTTTCTCTGTCCGGAAAAGAACCACACACGTGTGTTGACTTGGATTTATTTGGCCTTCAGATTCATGTCGCAGACTGGTCACGTTTTTTTCTCTCTCTAAACAGGATGCAGTGGAAGACAACGAACAGAGGAAAAAGAAGGAGCAAGCAATGAGGGAAAAGCAACTGGCTCAGGAGGCTAAACAGCAGGACCCTAAGGTACACTCAACATCAGATGTTTACTCAGCGCTAAATAAAGCCTTGTAGTGGTGTGTGCCAAAGAGCACAGGGAACGGTAAAAAATATCCTCTCTCCTCCTGGTTCAGGTCCAGGCCCAAAAGAAGAGGCATCCGCAGCAGGAGCTGATCGCAGAGCTGCGCAAGAGACAGGCCAAAGACCACCGGCCCGTGTACGAGGGCAAGGACGGCACTATTGAGGACATCATCACAGGTGGGCCAGACAGTACACTAAAAACACCCCGTGTGGGTGTCAGCAGCGGCGCTCGTCCCAGGTCCAGGATGACTGTTGTCATTCACTGCTCAGCCCCTTTGAATTGCACCTTGTGTTACGTGGTTCAGACACCCCCGAATCCGGAGCACAGCACGTAGCAGCATTAGTTGTTCCATAACTGTGCTGCCTAGTTATTTGTGAAAATGTACAACACTTAAAGCTGTTGAACCTCAATGTGTACATAGTCAGACAGGCAATTTGATTGCATGTGTAAATGAAATTCAGTGTGTATAGGATCTTTATTTAAATCAGGCTTCTTTAAAGGTATTACGTGTAGATTTTATTATGTAATTATAGCCGTTTTCAAAGTATTCAGATGACACTTTAGTTTGTAGAAAAAACAAGGGAGAAAACTGGTCGGGGATTATGTGAGTGTCTTTCTTGAATCTACCACTAGGAGTCGCACAGGAGTCAACTTTTTAGAAAGTCCTTTAATGCTTTAACGGATCAAAATGCAGAATCTACAGCCTCAGGATAGTATATAAGCAAACTGATGTTTTCTCTGTCACAATCATTAATCAGTGCTTAGAATGTAAATAATATAAATGTTTTACCAATGTCTTTTTTAAGTTATGTTAATAATGCTTATATGCCACTACTATGAGAGTTGTTAACAGCTTGTTTTGTTAACTGATGCCCTTTTTGAGACAAGACATCCTCAGTGCGTCCTAATCCGATAATGCTTTACTTTAAGTCCACCATTTAGCATTTAGAAGCAATATATACATTTAATACATGGTTTATAACAAACTGTACTGTAGTTGCATATAAAGACAAGTGTTTTGTATCATTTTGCCTCCTTGTGTGAGTGCACACAGGACAAAAAAAAACAATCATAAACACTTATATCTGCATACAACGGCAGTTAAATATATTGCTTGTATAGTGCTTATAAATGCTAATATGGGGACTTGACAAAGTGTTTTCCTTAATCCTATTAAAAAGCGCCTGAGGGATTACATTACGTACAGAAAAAGAACAACGCTCCAGAAAGTATTTTTTTGGAGGTGGTCCATGCAGTCCCTCTCAAACAACCCTCCCAGGAGGGTTAGAAGAGTCTCAGGTGTGACATGTTTTCTCCCCCTCCTCCCCCAGTACTGAAGAGCGTGCCCTTCACGGCCCGCACTGCTAAACGCGGCTCACGGTTCTTCTGTGAAGCCAACCTCTGTGACGACGCCAACTGCTAGCCCTCCCCCTTAATGCCAAGGTTGTCCAGGTGTCTCTCTTGACCCCACTCTGCATGCAGCATGATCCCCGTGTCACCCAAACCCCATACTCAAACCAAACTCAAATGCAACTACTGTCAACTAACTTACTTGGGCCGTCATTGGTTGCTTATGTTTCGACTTCAGAAGACTCGTATCAGGCACCTGCTGATAGGAGTAAGCCAAACCTCTTTGCCTGGCTGGCACAGGTCTCCATGAAAAAAAAGAAGAAGAAAAGTTGCACACAGTGCGTCAACATATATTTTCCTTGTGGGAAATATATTGACACGCTTCAAAGTACAATCAGCCATTGACTGTGATTCAATTATCAAGTGATAATAATCATGCATGAAATGTAAAAAAGGCTGTGCATTAGTAGGGCATAATTCTTTTTAAGGCATTCCTGTCATGGAGCCGAATTCAGCAATGATAACATAAAGAGGTTTGGCTATTTTTTTTTTTATCAATGATGCCTTGTTCCATGAAACTAACTTGTTTGGTGTTTGGTTTTCCGGCTAACATGTGACTCTTCTTTCCTCAACCACCACTTGTTTATTCCGTCCCCTCCAGCTGAGAAGAAGATTAATGAAAGTATTTCCCACTCCTAAGAGAGGGTAAGGAAGGTAGCCTGGCTGAAACCTCGGCCTGCTTGGCCCTGCAGCTCCTGTTTGCCGCTACAGTGATGTCAGCTGCTTCAGCTAGTGCTTTGGATGCAAAAAAAAAGAAGATGCTTCACAACACTCAAATTTGCTTGAAACACAATAGTCAGAAAATAGAGTAATTGACAAGTAATAAAGTAGCAGGTTACATTATAATTCAATATCCCTCGCCCCAGCAGCCCACCAAAAAACATGAATTCCCCTTCCCACCAAGAGAGGAAGCCCCTGTGATCATTTTAGACACATCATTGTACCTTTTTTCTTAAATCACCGCCATCCATCCTCACCCACCTCCTATTATGTGTTGCATGTTGTCCAGTGTTCATTCACCTCTCACCTGTCAACAATGTCCGCCATGTTTTGTCTCCGCTAACTGTCATCCGCGGTGTGCTGAATAGCTGTCTGGTCAATAGGCTCTATAAAGCCAGTCAAATTAGTTTTGAGCCTGCTTGATTGTTTAGCAAACCAAAGAGCTTGTTGACCATTGTATTGCAACTGTAATAATGATGACTGCTGCATTATTAGTGCTACAAAGTTACCATAAACTACCTTCCCAAAGCCTTGACTTTTACCTGTGTGTAGGCTACCCTTGACTACCAGTTAAAATAAAAGGTTATGGGAATGTGTCATGCAATGTTAAGTCTGCATTCTTTATGCCCTCATTCGCTAAATTTATATTTTTCTTATACACAGTTAGCAAAGATGAACTGCAGACATGACATTAGATTTTTTTTATATATTTGTTTGAAATATATAACAGCACGCACTCAGTTGCCAGGGTTATTAGGTGCAGCTCAAACGAATGCAGTCTGATACAATGGCCCTGTAATTAATTATACCTTCATAGAGGTTATAATGTTTATATTATGTTGTGTTGTAACTGATTTAGAGAGGTGTTGATTCAACTTCATCATCATTTTGCAGCATGAAGTTTGTGGTACCGTTGGATCTGTACTGCATTTTACATAATAGGTGTTTCTGTTGTTTAGCCTACCCTCATTAATATAAATGGGGTGGACAAAATAACAGAAACAGACGCCATATATTTAGGTGTATCTAATAAACTGGAAACTGAGTGTATTTCCTCTAGATTTGGGGTTTAGAAAAAAAAACAGTTCTAGTAAGTACAAGAAAGCAGATTGCCCTCTGGGTCTTCTAACATGTGTGTGTGTGTTGTGTCCCGTCTCTCCCATGCCTACTCACAGATCTCCGAAACCAGCCTTTCCTGCGAGCTGATGCGTTGATCCGGAGCGGCTGGAAGAGACCCTAAATCTCTTATTCGTCACTTACACTCCCCCCACCCCCTCCTCCCCCATTATAACCTCCCTCCCTGTGTCCCCCATGGTCTAGCTCAACCCTGAGGCTGCAGATCACAAAGACTGAAAAGAGGGGACAGGATAGAGGAGCCCTGGTTTAAGCTGGGTAATTTATTTATTTATGGAGGCCCCTTTTTATAGCCACTTTAAGTGAGCAGGCGTCATTACAGAAGCACAAAGGGGTACTCCTGTCTCGCCCGCAAACTTGCAAGACTTTCCCCTGCTCTTTGCTGCAACGGAGAAGCAGGCAAGGCGACAAAGGACGACAAAAAAAAAAACAGGTGAGGTGGGCTGAGGACTGCTGGACCCACAAAGCAGAAGCAAACTGTGCATTCAACAGCAGGTCCTATGGCCCCAAGATGGTTAATTTCCTCAGATTGGGCGGTCGTGGTAGCAGTGCTTAGACTGGTGGGCAGCCAAGAGAAGATGCCTATACTATGCTGCTGGGACATTTGCCTTGAAGACACTTACAAAAAAACAAACATTCCTTTCAAATAACAGAGAAGCTTCTATATTATAATGAGACATTTGGGGAACGTTTCCTAACATTAAGCCAAGTCGACACATTCAATCAAGACTTATTAATACTGACAATTTGTTCATTGACATTTCAATCGCATGTAGGATCTGCGAAGAAAGACACTCTGATTCTACTGTTCCTTTTTATGGACAAGCTAGCCAAACCAAAACTTCTCAACATGTCTTTGCTTAAGTTTTGCTTAAAAAGTGCCTTTTTTGTGTGTAAGCAGTGTTATTTCTTGTGAGGTCAGTCATAATTTGTTTATTTTACATCTTAAAGATTGTATTTTGTATTGCCTTGTACCATAACTTTAGCCTTATAATACTGCCAACAATATACAACTGTTGACATTTCCAGCTTTAAAGACATACAATGCCTAGAAGGTTAATGGCGAATAATGATTTGAAGATTCAATGTATTAACCTCTCTAGTACATCGACATCTGTATGCCCATAACAGACGTTTTTCTCTGTGCCTTTTCCAAGTAGTTCTTAAAAAACTGAATGTTATATGCCTTGACGACACTTTCTGTCACACTCTGAGTGACATTTGGGGAAGTGACAACTGTATGAAGATGATACCAAATGGACTGCTGTTTTAGGGGCCCAGAGGACATTAACCTGCTATAGTTTTGGTGATGGATGAAGGACGGTGCCATTCCTGTAAAGTCTTATTTTTTATTATTTTTAAATCTCCTGCTTAAATAGAAATGATGCATCTCCTCCTTACAGCTGTTGAAACTAACATGGCATTGGCACAAAGGGAGCGATGCAGCTTTACACTACTTCATTTGGCATAACCTTGTATGAGACACTATTCTTTAAGCGGACATTTATATTCATGTACATTCAAATCAAGAAATTTACTTAAGAAAATAAATATCCATGATATTGTCTATTGAATGAAAGATGACACTTCCTGTTTAATAAATAAGTTGAAGGATGTAACTACAAGACCAAATACTATCATTACAGCCCAGGAGTAGCAATACAGATTTTTTTTTAATCAGATTTTTGATGTTCTTCGGTATGAAATAAGGAACAATTGCATTTTCCCTCCATCTCTCCAAATGACGGACAGAGCCACCGTACATCTCTACTATAAAAATCCATTTAATTTCTTATATCAAAAAGAAATAGAAATCATAACAAAACAATCAGAACCACAAATATCCATGTGGGTTTTTGCCACCAAAATTAAAATTCTCCAACTGAAAAAAAGTATTATTCTAATTTACATGGGCAGTTGAAAACAGAGCAGGATGTTAAAAAAAAATAAATTTAAAAGCGATGAATACTGTTAACAAGTGAAGGGAAGAAGCCAGAGAGTTCACTCAATGCTGGGGATGTGTGAGCACCATGCAGGTATGGCTGATAAGCTCATTTCAAAGCAGCGTGGTGAGCAGTGGGACAGACAAAGAGAGAGAGAGAGAGAGAGAGAGCAACACTTTTAAGACTAAAAAAACTGTTTGACAGATGATTAGCATTAGCAGCATGGGAAGGGAATTAACAAAGGAATGCTTATCAGGGAGGTGAACAGGACCCTTTTTCTGGAAATGCACTTAAAAATGAGCATTAACCTAAATTACATATCCATGAAATTACATACCATAAAAAAAATCTCAAACAGAAGTACCATTAAGGGAGTCTCCCTGGCCTTTACTGAAAGTACATTTACAATCAAAAGACAGGAGACAAAACCTAAACGCAACCGCTCTCAGTTACTTTTTTCCGCCCCAGATTGTTTTGTTTTTTCAGTGACGACTGGAAAATTCACAGAAAAGCTTGCCGTCACTCCCAAGAATAATGTTCTAGAAGAGTTTCGGAGCAGAATCCCGGCTCCTGTCCAGAGTGTCCTGCAATATACATGTAGGCTAAACCCCAAGGCCACGGATATCCATCCCGGACTTCTCATCCTGAAAGGTGGACTTTGTTACAATCATCTTCATCCAGCGCATTCACACGTTGCTGTTGACTCATTCATTGCCGACACAAATCATGTCAATTATACAATGACTTTAAAAAAAAAGTTAAAAAGTACAGACTGCTATTTGTTACTGATGTTTGTATTCCTGGGTATATTTTTCAAGACACTTTGTTAATAGGTTTGTATATATGCAAATATATAACTTTAGTCTGTGCAAGGAGGTAAAAGACAATCACTTTGAATGTAGTTCTTTTGAGACGGCAGAACCGACGCGGTCTGCGATGCCGAGTCGTCCATGTGTACATGTGCGGCGTAACAACTTCTCATTTCTCTCTCCCGCCTCGGCCCCTTTTAGACCTCCAGCAGCATAACATACATATACACATAATGGGAAAGACTGAGCCGAAACCAGCATCCAGGAAGCATTCCACACGTTGCCTCTCTTTCATGAACAACAAAAGACTTGGCAACGATTTTTCTAGGATGGAACAATGTTCTTTGTTTTTTTTCCTCCCCTATACAATTCATACAAAAATAAAAAATTAAAATTGTTGCACTGCCATTTGTATCTCTCTATCTTTAACATTTGCACAGAGGTAGTGGCTATATGCGTGAGAGGGGAGGAGTTGTGAGGAGGAGGAGGTGAGCTAAAAAAAAGAAAAAAAAAAGAAAAACTGAATAAATGTCTATAAAATGGTTCATTTTTTGTCACCAGAGGAATTTTTTGTGTCAAAGAACAAAATATAATACTGCAATCACTTAAAAAAGTAGTCCTTCATTTTATACATTTTATACAGTGTTCTCGCTTTTTCTTTTTGTTGCTTTTCTTTTCGCTTGGTAAAAAGGCATACGATGAGAGAGCTCCTTGGCTCAGCACTGGTTTGGGGCGAGAGTTCAGTCAGTGCCAAAGCTCTATGCCAGCGGGTCGCTCATGTCCTCGTCGCCCTGGGAGAGAAGCTCCTTCTTTTCATCCGTGCTGGCCAGAGAGTTGCGGCTGTTGTGGGCCCCCATGTACAGTGTGGCATACACTGGGTTGGTGAAGTTAGTGGGCTGCAGAGCAAAGGAAAAATGACATGGTTACTGAGAGGGCATGAAAAAAAGGCAGAAGCTAATTTAAAATGTGAAAGCAGCATTTACTGCATTTTGTGCCCTCAAAGCAAACACTAATTACAAAAACAATTTAGACTTGACCACTTCTACTACTAGCCCGGTTTCTGACGTATTTTAAAATCTGAGATTTCTGCTACCATTTCTGGCCTTTCCATGAAACAATGTTCCAGTTACTGTGGATCATTCAAAGATCTCTCTTAAGAACAGTTTTAATTGGAAGTACTTTGCAAAAAAGAATGTAAGCACAGATAAAATGTTACTCCCTTCATGTGTTTGGGCGGTGGGTAGAGGTTTTTAAATTGAATTTTTCATATTTTTAGAAATGTATCGTTCATTTTATTAGATTTTTCATGACTAAATATCAGTATGAGTATGCGAGAAAAGGTGCCGTTTTGTTTTCGTAATTTGGGTGAAAAGCATTTATACAGTTATACAGTTAGCTTGTTTTACCTTGTCTGGGTCCAAAGCAAATTCTGAATCTAGAAGCTCCCCAGCGTCATCGTCAGGGTCTCCTTCATAGATCTTATATGCAGGATTCCCTATCTCAACATTCATGGCTCCATTTGTCATTCGGTGGTGCTGGAAGCCCTTTGCACTGCAGACAGACACAGATGATAGATAAAAAAATTTAAACAAACTTGATGAACATCCAAGCAACATATATATACCTTTATTTTAAAAATAAATATCTATTGAACCATTTCTGGGAGAAACCATAAATTAAATAATTCATGGTGTCTAGAAAAGTAAAATAAAAGTACTGACACAGCACCAGCAACATACACTCAACATAATAAAGACAACATATTAAAAGTTTGTCAAATGAGCTTTTGACCAAAGGCCATTTGATCAAACCCAGAGAATAGACTGCAGCATTTCCATTGTGGAGAATGCTGGACTGACATAAATATTACACTGATTGCAAGCACATTAACATTTCCCCATAGATGCACAGTTGCATGTTTGAGTACGCAAGCATTTACATTTACACATGTTAACAAGGGAAGGTATGAAGGGACGCAAGAAGGACGAAAATTTATTCAACTGTTTGCGCAACACCATAAAAGCTACTTCAGATACAAGCTCAAAAGGGCCCTTGTGTTGCTGGGTGGGAAACCCTGTGGGTGGCAAACAGCAGATGGCAAGCAAGGACAAAACGGACAGATTTCTACACTGACCAACAGAATGGACAAATGGACTTGACAGAATAGCATGGCCAATCCAAATGGGTAGTAGGGAAAGGGAGGGATTTGACAGGATTTGTGGGGTCAACAGGTGAATTATGTAACCCTATGAAGTTACCGCGAGCACTGAGAACGAGATTTGCCCGGCCATAGAGACCTGAGAGACAGGAAATAGATGGTTATCAAAAGATAAAGGGAGAAAAAGGAAACTAGATAGCACTGGTTTGAGGAAAATGTGAAAATGGGAGTTCAATGAATCGAATAGACTCTGAGAACAACCAGGACTCACCCGCGCATTCTCCGCTTGTACCACAAGATGGCACCCACCACAAGCAGTGCCAGTAACAGCAATAGGAGCACTGGGATGACAATGGAGGCGCTACCTGCGTGTGAGGAAATAATGTGAGCAAATAGGACGAAAGTGCATGTTTTAATAACATAAGTCTCTGAACTGTGTGACCACCTACTTCCACTGGAGGTAGAAGAGTCTATAGACGCTGCTGCAACTTCACATCTGTATCCTGTCCATCCCCCTGGGCACCTGGACACACAGTGAATCAGAGTTACAAAGTGTATATGCGTGTATTGGATAATGCAAATTCTTTATTATTTAATGCCGCTTAATTGCTCCATTTCAGCTCTGAGGAGAGAGCAGGAATTCGGACAAGAGCGAGTATACATGAGAAACAGCATGGGTGAATGTCAAGTTATTGGAAATATGTGATTGAATGTGCACTGAGTGGATTGATTTTTTTACAACAAAATTTTTTGGATTGATTTTTTTACAACTGTTGTGGGCAGACAAACGATAGAAACAACTGAAGACTACCAAGTTTGAGATTTTAACATCAGAAAAACAGCAGAAATTTGTTATCGGTAGGTCTGAATAACAAAGGAAACAACTTTATTTATTTATCGGAAATATTTTTTTGTGGTCGGTTATTTTTCATTTTAAACTATATATCATAATTATATCTGTCTGATGTCTTTTCAGCGATAAGAAATGTCAGCTTTCCAGTCAGGTAGGAACTTCATTTTGATGTGAGATATATTTAGATCATTTCTACTTTCCCTTAAAGATTAATACTGATGAATCATTTTACAAATTAAAATAACAGTCAATCCATAACATGCAATTTAAGGCATATGTGTGTGACTTTTACAGACAAAGTCTATCAGTGTTTGCATGATGAGTCGGAATGGGGTCGGGGGGTGGGTGTCATATCTTACTTGCACTGAGGCAGCAGGGTGCGAGTGTCCACCGAACATTGTCCATTCGTACAGTAGTCCAAACATGTATAGCAGCTGGGTTGGATCTGACCGTTAGGACAGCTACACAAATACAAAAACACAGATAAAAAACATGAACTATGTTGCTCAATAATATCCCATCAGAGTCCTGATACAGCAGCATAACTGCCCATGGTTTTAGAATTATCAAACATGGCAATATGTTCCGATTTCTATGCATTTTTGGCCATGTAGTGCACTTTTCAAATCAGGGACATCTTACCTTGCAATGATAGTGAGCAATCACAAAATAAATGTTAAACAAAATATTTATAAATCTATGTCAAACATGCTCTTACCTGCAGGAAACCTCGCTGGAAGACGACGTCAAACACTTGCCCGTTCCGCAGAACTGACATTTGTCCAGCTCACACTGGTGTCCAATGTACTGAGAGGAGCACTGGCAGTGTTTGGTTCCGTTGGAGGTTTGTAAGCAGGATCCAGAGTTTTGACAGAAGCCTTCACATTTAACTGAAAACAGGAGGAAAGACGTATGAGAGGTGCAGAAATTCATCAAAGATTCAAACATTGTGCCATAGACTGTGTCAGCAGGTCCCCAAAACAAAGCATAGATCATATTAAAGTAAAACGTTTTTGTATGTGTAAATGTAAGGGTTTGTTTACAATATTAATATCTGAACATCAAGTATAACACATCTTTTGACATTTACATTACAACAAAATAAACTATACAGATGGTTTCATCATTCACCAGCATTCCACATCAAAGCCAAACTAGTGAAACCACTTACTGTACAGGCACTGGTCTCCGCTGTAATCTGGCGGGCAGCTACAGACGGGCTGGTTGCCTGCGTTGACCGAGCAGTTGCCTCCATTCTGGCAGTATTCCTGACAAGTCTGCCTGTTACAGTTGGGCCCTGTGAAACCCTTTGGGCACCTGCAGGTCAGAGCACCTAGAACACAGGAGATGTATGAATAAAGAGTCAAATATGAAGGAACACAAATGCAATTGCATACACAAAAGATGTAGTTATGCCTTGGCGCCTTACACAATGTCAACTTTGGGAAGATTTACTTAATAATAATAATGGATTGGATTTATATAGCGCTTTTCAAGGCACTCAAAGATGCTTTACAGGGTTCCAGGTTCCATTCATTCACACACAGTCATACTGGTGGTGGTAAACTACCATAGTAGCCACAGCTGCCCTGGGGCAGACTGACAGAAGCGTGGCTGCCATTCAGCGCCTACGGCCCCTCCGACCACCACCTCAAACATACAGCAGTCATACACATTCACACGAGGCAAGGTGGGTGAAGTGCGTTGCCCAAGGACACAACAACCATGACACTGGTGGCAGAGCGGGGATCGAACCGCCAACCCTTGGATCATTGGCCAACCCGCTTAACCACCTGAGCCACGGTTGTTACTTCACTGTTACTAGAACATTTGAACTGATTTCACACATTATGAAATAAATGAAGAACTATCATAGACAGAGGGTTAGGGATATTTTGATATCACCTCATTTGTGCCCTCTCTGCTGTAGCCTTTTGGCATGTATTTGTAGTTATTAATCAATATACTCCAGGGAGCTTTCACACACATCAAAAGGATGGTGTTTCGCTTCACAACTTGAAAGGCACTTGTCCTTTCCTGGGGGAAATGTTTCCTATGTAACAAGCTCAAGATAAATTAGGGTATTCCCACTCAACATAAGTAAGTCTGAGAGGGTGTGTCTTGTCTTGTCAATACCTCTATGAGAAGCAGTGCATGTGCCTCCGTTTTTGCAGTAGTCCCTGCACTGGTAGATCTCGCATCTCTCTCCGGTGTAGCTGGGCTGGCAGCGACACTTGGCCACCTGAAGGGCATTGAGGATGCAGCTCCCGCCGTTCTGACACTGAATATCGCAAGGCCCTGAGGGGGGAGCTGTGGAGAGGGGGAACGCTATCATGAAGCAACATTTCGGACACAGCTACTCAATATGAAAAACCACTGTCTGTATGTGTACATCAGCGTGCTCCATCGTCACACTTACAGAACGGTGACTGGGTGGGACTCGGTCTCTCCGCACATGTGCCGTTGTCGGCTATGTAGTTGTTAGGGCAGGTGCACACCGGTCCGCTGGGGCTGAGCAGACACAGCCACTCACACTTCTTCCTGTCACATGGGTTTGTCACTAGTAGAGCGAGAGAGAGAGAGAGCATCCAATTAGGAAAAAAACTGAATTAAATGTATAAAAAAAAACACACAGAAACTCTTTTTTTTAACGCATAAAACTAGTTCATCTAAATGACCTCCAGGGATGCAATGTAACGTCATCCTATGTGTGGAAAGCATTTGACAACTCAACAGACAGACACTCACTCTCTGGCTGCTTGTAGCGGTGATAGAGGACTATGTCAGTAGCATGGTTGATGCCTGTGGTGAGATTCTCCATGGGGCCTTTGCCAAACTTATTGACCCGGAAGACAAAGTTATCGACATAGGTGACCCCATATATGTAGTCCTCGAAGATATCTATGCTAAACGGATGGAGGAGGTCTGGGGAAGGGAAAAAAGAAAAGAAAAATGGGTTTAAAACAGATTTCTAGAAATTTTTCGTTCACATAATTTTGTTTGGAGTGTAGAAAATAGCTCAACTGTTTTTGATTCCGGAGACTGCAATGACAGGGTCAGAGCCATCCAGACGAACGCTGCCGATCACAGAGAGCTTAGCATCGGCCCAGTAAAGACGTTCGTTGAAGTAGTCCACCGCCAAACCTGTCCAGATACATTGTATGAGCTTTGCAGATAAAGACATGTAGAATAAAGAGGCAGTGGTTCTGCTGGATGGCAAAGCTGTGTCTACATTTGAATGTGGACCAGGACTTCACAGACACAGAGCATACACGATTTACTTCACAAGACAAATCAGGGTTAATATGAATCCCACACTGACCTGTGGGCCACTGGATGTTCTCATGAACTAGAGTTTGCCTCTGGGTGCCGTCCATGGCAGCCGTCTCAATTTTAGGGTGGTTCCCCCAGTCTGCCCAATACATGGTACTGAGGGGAATTCACAGAGTTGGGAACACACATTCAAGTAACATACAGAGAAAGAGAAAGCGTCGATAGAAATTGTATATTGGCATATGATTATTGCCCTAAATGGTCAGAGAGCTCAGTTCTCTCTCTTACCCCCTCTGTGGATCCACTACGATGGCGTAAGGCTCGTCTATCATGCCCGAGATGAGGGTCTTGGAGTGCTGGCCTGACATCTGAGCCACTTCGATCACATCCCGACCAGAGTCGGTCCAGTACAAGTTACCAGCCACCCAGTCCACTGCTATGCCACGGGGCATCTTCAGCCCTTTGATCTGGAAACGAAGGTCAGAAAAAGGGAAGTTTTTGCAGGATGTTCACAAGTTTGGCTTTTCAACTAAAGCTGAAAAAAAGCCTTGGTTCCACTGAGCGGTGCAGCTCGGTTTGGTTTCGGTGCGGCTCTGCACAAATTTTATTTGCGTTTCCATTGTCAAAAGTTGGAAATGATACCAAAATAAGCAAGCCTATTTTTGTCACCCTTTCGTCGGGGTTCTGACATCCAAAGGGTCCCAAAAGGGTGGAGTCACACACTGCAGTCTGTTGATAGGTTGAAAGAATAATTTCCGTGTGAGAGACAAACGGCCGTGTGTGATCTCCTAACCAAGAGTTAAGAGTCTTGTGTTTGGAGAAAAATATAAGCGCGCAATTCTTTGTGTATTATGTGGCTAAACCCCCGACTACCAAGTGAGGGTTCTGTCAGCAGGTGGAAAACGCAAGCCAGACTTAACGTGTCCTGCCGAACCAAACCGAACTGTGCTGCTCAGAGGAAACGAGGCACAATAGCATAATAACTTTTGACCAACATTTACCTGCAGGTTGGTGATCCTGCCGTCGCTCTGCCTTCTGTTGCGGTGAGAGTTTGAGGAGGAAGAAGAAGATGATGATGTGGAGGGCCCTGGGAGTTCATAGGAGGAGATGCGGCCGGTGTGCCAGTTGGTCCAAAAGATGCGGTTTGACTTTACGTGCAGGTCCATGGCATCGATACGCACGCTGGCATCACCCTGGAAAGTCTGCTCGTAGCGCCAGTTGCGCATGCCGGGGTCCAGGCTGCGGATTTCATTGTCGTCGGCAATGTAGAGAATCTGTCGGCTCATGTTCATGCCTGGGAGAAAGAGTGGAAAAAAAGTCATAAGGGAGGGCCTTTTTTCAAATTTAAAAAGTGAACACTTATAAGGAGAGTTTTAAAAAGTAGCAGAAGATGAGGCAGCTTGTTAAAACAGATGTAGTTATTGTCCTCACTGTCAGCCTTGCAGGTGTCATTGATCCTGGTGAAGTACTTGTGGCAGCTGCATTTGTAAGAGCCTTTGGAGTTGTTGCACATGTGGGAACACACTCCGAATTGCACACACTCGTTTTTATCTGAAAAAATGTAGAAGAGCAAAAACCAAAGTAATGTTAAGTAGAAAAATATTTCAGATCAACCCAAAGCATACAAAATCTTTATTCTTATTTGTCATAACAGGTGCAGTGTTTTGTGCACCTCCGCAGGTGTGGTGTCCCGTCTTCTGGAAGCCTGGTTTACAGGAGCAGAAGGAGTCTGTGCCGTTGGTGACACAGTGAGCCTCGTCGCCGTCGCCGCACTGAGTCCTGTTACTCCTGCAGTCGTTAAGTCTGGTGTCTGAACCATGAACACGCAAACATGACGAGACAAAAATTGTTTATTATATGGTTTGAAATGAAACCAGTTGTGCTGCTGCTTTGAACTTTTCAAACCTGCCGTCTGCGGTTGGCTGTATTATATAGAAAAGCAGTTTGGCACAAGGCCACCGACCTGTCTTGCAGTTGATCTCATCCGAGCCATAGTCCTCACAGTCGTTGAAGAAGTTACAGCGCAGGGTGGAGCTGATGCATCGGCCATTGGCACACTGGAATTCATCCTTCTCACATGTGGGAACAGCTGGAGGGGCCTCTGTAGACAAATAAACACCGCACACATACACAGGTTAGCAATGTGTTATAACCTAAGTTGAGGAAGAAGGAAATTTACACCTATTTAAAAAAACTCCTGCATCTTACGGCAATTCAGTTCATCCGAGTTGTCACCGCAGTTGTTGACACCGTTGCACCTCTTTGACAACTGCAGACACACGCGGTCGTTTTGGCAGCGGAAAGCTCTGGTGGGTGGACACTGAAACTTCCCTAAGAGACAAGAGGACGATAGAGAACCAAAGTTTTTCAGGGGGAGAAAAAAAGATGGAAGACAAACATTCAGCATGTGTGTGCATCACAAAGCGGCACTCACTGCACTCTTCTGGATTCTCGTCAGAGTTGTCCCCACAGTCGTCCTCCCCGTCGCACTTCCATCCCAGGGGCTTGCACAAAGTGTTGTTACACTGGAACTCATCCAGAGGGCAGTGGCGCCCAGCTGAGAAAAAACAGGAAGAGAGGAGGAGGAGAATTTAACTACTGGCTACGCCTCATAAATTGTAATACACCCTTTTAATGGCATTTTGCATGTAGGCATTCCATCCAAATGGGGGATTCATTCATAGTAACACATTTCTGTCTTATAGACAGACTTGGTAAAACGATCAATTAAAAAAATAAAATAAAATCGTCAATTAGAATAGTAGCTAGAAGACGAGAACATTTATAACGGCATATGCAAAACACAAACACAAAGACTCACCGGCACTGCCACAATTCTCCTCATCACTACCGTCCATGCAGTCTGGATCGGCGTCACAACGCCAGCGGATGGAGATGCAGTGTCCGTTCTTGCACTGGAACTGATCGTTGTCACACTTCAATTCGCAGCCAATCTGAGGAGACACATTCCATTTAATGTTATTTTCAGACCACAGAAAACAAAATATAAAAAAAAAAAAAAAAAAAAAAAAAAAAAAAGGACACCCGAACATTAAGTCTCCGCACCTCATCAGATCCGTCAGCACAGTCGTGGTCTCCGTCGCATTTCCACCTCCCGGCGATACATCGGCCGTTGGTACAGGCAAACTCGCTCTCTGAACATTGTCGAGGCACTGCAGAGGAAGAAGGACAAGGTTCACAGTGAGCTATGGCTGCTTAAGCCAAAACACAGGGCGAGGGTTTGAACAACCACAGAAGAAGACTGTAGAGGCTGCAGGAGGCTCAATACGTGTTTTTTTACTGATTTTGAGTGTTTTATATTTATGTCTCCATAAATCCCATAACAATTAGCAATATAAATAAAGTTGAATGCATTGGCATCTAGTGGTCAAAAGAGAAACAGTACAACAATGTCACAAAAATGATTCTTTTTAGAGCTCAGCCTGCAGACTCTTAACAGGTGGGTGGAGGGGATCACAGATGGACAAAGGGCATGAGAGTGCAGTACAAGACAAAGCAGAGGAGTGACACACCGAGTATGGGAGCGGTGGAGTAACTTACCTCTGGCTCAAGCCAAACGGGACAGTATGAAATGAAACAAACATCAGATGAGGCGAGATGCATCAAAAATGACAAGCGAGTGGGCGTTAGTGCTGAACAAGTGGCTTTATACGAACGGTTAACATGTTTGAAGGTGCAAAGTGAGTGTGCTCCCAGTGGAAGAGGCACGGGGCATGAGCGTTAAGTGAAACGGGGCCAAGTTTGAGACAACACATGTTGACAGCATAGGGGCATGAAGGCACCATCTCCGAACTGTAAAAAGTGACACCTACTGCACTGGTCTTCGTCCGAGTTGTCCCCGCAGTCATTGTCGTAGTCACACTGCCAGCGGCCTGGCACGCAGCGGTTGTTCTTACATCTGAACTGGTACGGCTCACACGTCCTCTCCGCTTGACAGATAGCAGACAACAAAAAAAACGTCAGCTTCAATAAGATGAAAGCAGAAAGGACCAAAAATCCTAACACGACCTAATGGAGAGCAGAATGTAAATCAACATGCAACATTTGTCATAGCTTTTCTTATAATTTATTTATTCAAAATGTTTTTGTTTATGTTCCCTTCTTTCTTTCTATCTCTTCTTTTCCTTGTCAGTAAATTTGCTGTCGTTTGTTCAATTGAAAAGGTGGATTATAATTTCTCTTTAGGATGAACTGTACATTTTGAAAGTACGAGAATAATCTTGGAAAAAATAAAGTATTAGTATATAAAAAAAGAGACAATTCAGAAACATGCAGTGCCACCAATGTCACATTCTCAGTGCAAATTGAGGATATATTCTTACCACACTCCTCTTTCGGTTCATCTGACGCGTCGCCGCAGTCATCCTCGCCGTCACACTTCCAGCGAGCGGGGATGCAGCGCCCGGAGTCTTTGCATCGGAACTCGTCCACACCGCAAGTCATCTGGGCTGGAGGGGGAACGTTTGGTGGGGTTACATATTTCCAGTTTAAATATGATGACGAAGAATAAACAAAACGCTAAATAAAAAAGGGGTCTTACTGCAGTTGGTGGGTTCATCCGACCCGTCTACGCAGTCATTGTCGCGGTCACACACCCAGACGCGGGGTATGCAGCGCTTGGTGATGGCACACTGGAACTGGGTGGGCGCACACGTGACCTCAGCTATGGCACGGGGGATAATAACAGATTTATATTATAGTTACTGTGTGAACAACACATTGAAAGACTGGCACTGAATTACATGGGGGGGAAAAAAAAGAAAGAAAAAAGCTTATACTCACGGCAGTCCTTCTCATCCTCTCCTTCTCCGCAGTTGTCCTGGCCATTGCAGCGGAAGATGCCTGGGATGCACCGGCTCGGGATGAAACATTTGAACTGGCTTGGCAGGCAAACGTGAATGTCTGCGGTGCAGTCAAACAGGCAGACAAAAAGAGAAAAAAGGCAACAGGTAAGATGCTATAGAGTAATGGACAGCTGGTGGTGATGGTAGCACACAAGGGGGAAACATGAACAGGGCAGGATGCAGATTAATAATCATTATTTAATGGTGCTACGAGGAACTTTTTAATATTTCTGAAACAGTCTAATTTTTCTCTCCGTTGATCGTAAATTCCAGACAAGACCATCAGTGCAAAGAATGCTATTTTTATATAGTTTTTCTTAATGCCTTTGTCATGGGTACGCTCACCAAGGAACAACAGTTGGGGTAGTAAAAACACTACTGCTTTTGTCCAGAGGGGGTGCAATAATTAACAAAAAGCTGAATGTTCCTCGGAGCACCTTTAAATGTGTAAAATAATGATTTAGGGAGGAAATACATTAGAAACTGTATATCAAACAGAGAGACCTACCGCAGTTGGCCTCGTCAGAGTTGTCCTGGCAGTCGTTGTCTCCGTCGCAGATGTAGGCAGGGTTGGTGCAGATGCCTGTGCCACACTGAAACTGCCCCGGCCTACATTTGAACTCAGCTGTTATGGGGGGAAAAAAGAGTGACAGTCTGTCCCAAGAAAACACGCAACTTACAAAACAATATCTCTCAACCCTTTAGGTCCTACTTGCAGAATTGCTCTTTTGATGCTACGTTTAGATCAAAAGTAATTAAACACACACACACACACACACACACACACACACACGTTACAGGAATGCGGCACTTACGGCATTCTGCTGGCTCATCCGACCGATCACCACAATCGTCCTCAGTGTCACATTTCCACCAGAAAGGAATGCACTTGTCGTTCTTGCACACAAACTGTACAGCAAGAAGAGAGAAATTAATCAGAGAAGCGATAAAAGGGCCTAACAACCATCCTGGGCCTCAATGCCGTCGACCAAGCAGGAGCTAGTTAATGCAGCACTGGGCAGCGTGCCAGCTATCAATAAGCAATCACCAGGCATAAGCAGTTCATCAAACAAGACACGTAGAGATATGAAAAAATCCACTTATCAAACTGTAGTCATTCAGTCATATTCATGTCGATGATGATGTTTGCTCAGCCTCCTTACCTGGCTGGCGGTGCAATTGGACATGCATGTACGCTGATCGTTGGCCAGGTAGAAGTTGGTGGGACAGGCACACTTGTAGCCTCCCCCTGGAGACAGGAGGCAGAGGTTGCTGCAGCCGCCGTTGTTCGTCTGGCACGGATGGTTGAGCACTGGAAAAGAGACGGAAAGAAGGAAAGTAAGGTTTTAACCTCTGATTGAAATGATAACCGATGAGCATCTTTATATTTCAATACAAATAATTAATTTCTTACACCTGTACTCAAATGAATGCTTATTATAATCTTTTTGGTTGTTGGTATACATTATATCGAAACAGAAACAGGTAAGATCCCATTTTATGTGGGAATCTTTAAAACATTTTTTTAAATTTAATTTAATTTTAATTTTATATTTCCACTATAGCAAAGATGAAAACCGTTCTTTTTAATGTGCCTCATCCTCATTAACACATAGGCCACAAGTGCATAAACTCAAGATTTTATTTCACAACAACATATATACACATGCGGGTATACCACTATGTACTATTGTTTGTATAGTGCATGCTATTTTCAGTTTAAGTCCCAAACATTAAAGGTGCTCCGAGGAACTTTCAGTCTGTGTTCATTCTTGAACCCCCTTTGGACAAAAGTGGTAGTGTTTTTACTACGCAAGCTGTAGTTCCTGGGTGAGAGTAACCATGACAAAGGCATTAAGGAAAACCATATAAAAATATGATGGTCTTGTTTGCTGTTACATGTAATTTATGATCATCAGAGGAAAAATTAGACTGTGTCAGAAATATTTAAAAGGTCCTCGTAGCACCTTTAACATATGGATTGCTACATTCTTCCTAACATATCGGCGGTCTGCCTCTTACCCTCGGGCTGGCGATACGGATGGTAAATGTGGACGTCCATGGGCCGATGCAAGGTGCTGATCAGGGTGGACTTGTTGGTACCCAGAGTCTTATGAGCTCTGTTGATGGACTTGGTCTCCCAGTCCGTCCAGTAGATGTATTCCTCGAACAGAGTCATGGCAAAGATGTGGGGGATGTCCTGGGTGAGAACTGCGGGCAAACAGACATTAAAACCAAGTGGTTCATTAGAATTTTTTTTTTAATAAGTTAACATGACATACTGAATGTGTTCCCACTGTGATCCTTAGTGATGAATATAATCACTGCAGTTCCATGATCAATCAATCAATATCCAGCTTATAAGAGCTTTTCAATAGTAACACTCCATGCTTTCCAATACAGTGCGATGTAAGTGTACATGAGAGGTGGTAAGGAGGTGTGCATACAACAGCTAGTGTCGAATAGAAGAAAATAATATTTATACCAACATAATTGTTTAGATTTTTGTAATCGAACTCTTCTTATTGTTGCTGCTGATAATCTTTTGGGACAATCTTGCGCTGTTAATGTGAAACAGAGAAAGAGTGGGATGCCCAGCTACAGTGGCTCCACTATATGTTATGTAATGGGTTAATATACGCCTCATTAGGCTTTACACTCTAATTGCCCTTTTTCTGCTCCCATATACTTGGTTTCATGTGTTTGCTCTTAGTATTTGAGGCCGGTTCGTTATGGAAACACACCATTAGCGTCTGCTGTAAAAAAAACACAGCAGCAATCCAAATACATCACACATGCATGGGTCGCACACACCAGTTGAAAACACTTCTTGTCATTTAGTCAGCCATGGCATTAGTATGAGATACAAAAAGTGAGGTGCTTTAAACAACTAAAATGTTGTTATGGTGTGACAGGAGTATTTTAAAACATCAGGTTGAACTATGATTTGGTCTGATAAGCATGAAGCTCCCTTTGGTTGACTCAGTTCCTTATCTTAATTCAAACAGGCCAAGTCTTGGTCTGCAAACACACACACAAGGCTACGCTGTATTGTTTGCATGGTGTGTGTGTGTGTGGGTGTGTATGTGGGTGAGTGCATGCGTCAAAAGATGGGTGAATAACTCCCTGGACACATTACTGGTTGACTAACACCCACAAGCTAATACAAGACTGGCTAATGTTCTGTTATTAAGTTTTAGGGGATGAAGCTTTTATAGTATCCCATATGCGCACAATTTTAAAATTTCATTCTTAATCCAGGGAATGATGGGATGCCATAGCTATCTACATGTTATAAGAAAAGCTTAGCTAATGTGAACAATTTCAATAGAAATGCCCACTGATTTGCCCCAGGGTTTCCTCTGCACGCCTGGTGCGCTGACAATATCAGCTATTGTAGTGGGTGTGCAAAACAACTGAGCGCTATGCGGACGTCATACATGCTAGAGGCCTCACTGATAGAAACAATCTCCCCTATTCAGGCTTTCTGTCCCCCAGGCCTGTGCTGCAGGACTCCAGCCCAGCGGACAACCAACTGACCTGCATGCTTATGCTTCAATGGCTTCTAAACAAGTTTGTGTGTGCGTATTGAGAGGAAACACATTCAGACAGGTGACAGACTCATTAGCCTGTCACTATGTCAAATCCTGCCACAGCAAAAAACTAAATCAGCTGATAATTTATTGTGGTTTTATCATGAGGCCTAAATAAGCCTCTTTATATTTCAGTAGCTATGTCAAAAACCCAATGACAAATGAATCATGGATATTATCACCTATTTCTACGGAACAACATTTTGACCAGTTCATGCAAACAGTGTCTCACGTGGTCAGTCAAGTTGTACAAAAGCAATAATAAAAAATTTATCTGTGCATACTGTTATGTTACCTGTGTGTCGGTTGGTGCCATCCAGGCTGGAGAACTCAATGTAGTCCTCCCTGGCATCGGCCCAGTATATACGGTCATTGATGAAGTCCAGGGTCAGTCCATTGGGCCACGTGATCCTATCCTCTACGATGACACTTCTGTTGGTGCCGTCCATCCCCACCCTTCCAATGTGAGGGATGTCGCCCCAGTCAGACCAATAAAGGTACCTTATACCAGGAGGGAATACAGACAGTTACTGTGACAGTAAGGGTATAGTGAATCTCAGGAAACATACCTTCAATTCCAAATAAAGCTCAGCAGTTACTATTACCACATCATATGATGTATAAACTTTGCTTCTCACCCATAGCGTACATCCACAGCCACAGCACGGGGTTCCCTCAGGCCACTGTTGACCAACACGGTCCGGTAGGCCCCGTTGAGTTTTGATACCTCGATTGTGTCCCGCCCTTTGTCACACCAGTACAAGTTCCCGCCGACCCAATCCACTGCCAGGCCATCTGGGTTACTCAGGGAGGTCCGGTGCAAAACCTGCCCGGTCAATAGGTCACAGTGTTAGGGAAATGACAAGGTTCCATTAGGAGACCCACACAAGTAGGTTTTTGAAATGAATGTGTTGGTTGGGCATATATCCTGTGGTTGTCAGTATCAAATTAGCTCAAATTTCCAGTAAGATAGAAGGGCGTATTATTTCCCCACTGACCTCAATGTTGCTGCCGTTCATGTGCATGCGTCGGATCATGCTGCCCTGAGTGGTCACATCTGTCCAATAGATCATGTGCTCTGCATAGTGGAAGTCCAGTGCCACCGCATTGTTCAGACCCTGAAACAAAGGCAGGTAATGTATTCAAAAGTTGCATGGAGCACTAGCAATAAGATCGTTACCGTTTTTAGGTTTCAGAACAGCAAACTGACAACCGGCGTGCCTCACCTGTTTTATAAGAGTGTAGTTGGAACCATCCAGGTTGAGCTTTCTCAAGTAGTACCGGTTAGCAAAGATCAAGTAGGGCTCCTCTTCTACACACAAATAACAGAAAAATATATGCTTCAGGATTCAACTGGAAATGAGCAACCAGCCAAAAAAAAGATTAAAAAAAAAACACACACACAACACACAAGCATGCCTTACCCGATGTGGACTTGCAGATGGTGGGGTCGTTGGGGCTGACATCAAAGCCGTCGACGCAGAGACAATGGAAGCTGCCATGTGTGTTGATGCAGCGCTGAGAACAAGGGTAGCTGGTGGTGCACTCGTCTATATCCACACACGTCTTCCCATCCCGCTTCAGTTGGAAACCAGGGTGACACCTGCACTGAAGGCGCCAAGAGCCCCGGAGATATGTCAAAAATCTCACAGCCTTAAGGGTTCTGGCACTTCTAACATCTGAGTCTAGGGCAATTGTTCTACCACCAATATTTGAATTTAAGGTGGTACCAATATCATAACACAATATGTAGTTGCTACTGTCAAATGAGCTGCATCAATATCTAGAATCAAATTTTCACTTATTGTCTTTCAACAGAGAGCACATGAACGTAAGCGGCAGAAAAACTAGAAATTCTGTAAAATCAAGTCTCGTACACGCATCTGGTGTTTTGAAAGAAACCCTACGCACCCTCTCACACAAGCTCTACTCATTCAAAATGATGTGGAAATAAGCTGTACACAAAGGAAGTCACACCAGTGCAAAGCTGTGATGGCTGTGAAGTGATTTGCAATTAACCGTTGTGCAAACACTGAATAAACTGACTCAATCTGCAATGCCTTAAAAACACCCCGGACAAATAATTTTTGCTGCTCCTTATCATTTTGCAAATGAAGCCCTTACCACAGCTTCAACACAACACACATTGAGAGTTGACACAGAGTTCAAGCTGTTCTAAAACTGGCCTCCTACTTTGGAAAAAGAGAGCCAAAACATGTTTTTGTCTTACATAACTGCATGCCTGAATTGATTGCTTCTCAACATATAATTTACTTTAGGTCCAGATTGCTTGGGAGGTAACTGTGCCATATGATGTTAACACATGAATTATTGGCCAGTTAAAGTCAGTGAAGTCATAACGTCATTTGATTTGAAAATAAAACGTAGGGGTTGAGGTGGGGGGTTTAGAACAACCAATGTGAGGGCTTACCTTGAATCCTATCTTGAGGTCGTCACAGAGCTGTGCGCAGCCACTCAGCTTACTGTTGAGACACTCGTTGATGAAGCAGTTGAGTTCATCAGAGCCGTCGCCACAGTCGTCGTCGCGGTTACACAGCAGAGTCTCATTCAAACACTTCCCGTTGCGGCACATGAAGGCTGAGTCATTACACGTCCTCTCTGAGATCACAGACAAAATGGCGTGTTACATTGGTGTCACCTTGAAACAGCATCCAGATAAGACCTTTTCTGAACAAGATGTTTCCTTATATGATTCACAGTTCATTATGTTGGTAGAGGAATACCATTTAAATAAGAGATAAAATGAAGGCGATAATAATCACTACCTGATTCAGTGCAGCGGGGGTTCTTGGGAGCTTCATCAGAGCGATCCTGGCAATCAAACTCTCCGTCACACTCCCATTTCTTCTGGTTGAGGCAGCGGCCATTGGCACAGCGGAATTCCTCTGGACCACATGTTGGGTATTCTACGCCAGGACAGGAGAGTCTTTATTATTAACCTCAACCTCAGAGGCTGGTACAATGAAAAAATCTCGCAACACGGAAATCTCATTCTCACGCTACGTATTGTGTGGGCAGAATTCTCAAATTTTCCAATATTTTGCATTTCTCTTTCAGGATCTCACACACACACACACACACACACTAACCACATTCTGGGGATTCATCCGAGCCATCAGAGCAGTCGATGTCATGATCGCACACAAAGTGCTTGGGGATACACTGTCTGTTCTGGCACATGAACTCATTGGCATCGCAAGTGTTGTTGGTGTACACTAGAAGTGGAAAAACACAAAGTGATTAGAGGACATAGAACTGTGCTGTGAACACATTTTATATGGGACTATTTTGTAACTGCCCCTACTCACCGCAGCCAGCCTTGACGCTCTCATCGGCTCCGTCGGGACAGTCTTTGTCTCCATCGCACTTCCAGCGTTGAGACACGCACATGAAGGAATCGGGACAGTGGAACGCCTCAGGACTGCAGGTCTTGGATTCTGTCACAACGGTTATGGGGAAAATTACATGATGATGTAATATTAGGCAATCTTAAGCATTACAGTTAAAATGCCTCGGGCTGGGCGTGGGGAAAAAAAACTTTTAACATGGGTGGGTTGCAAGTAAATGTGTCACTTACTGCATTTCTGGTCCTCATCGGAACCATCCCCACAGTCATCGTAGCCGTTACACACCCAACTGCTGGAAATGCAGCGGTGGTTTCCACATTCAAACTGCTCGGATGTACAAAATTTGTCTGTAAAAAGGAAGAAAATTGGGCTCAGCATTTAGGAGAAAAGTGTTGACTTTTACCTTAACCATAAGTCGATTTTTCCCCCATGTGCAGTGGGAAATAAAAAAGAAGTATTTTCTGGTATGTTTTGTGAGTTCAAGAACGACTGACCACAGTGTGTCTCGTCGGCTCCGTTCTCACAGTCATTCTCCCGATCACAGGTCCAGCTCATAGGAATGCAGCGACCACTGGGACAAGCGAAAAAGTTGACAGGACATTTGAGCTTCCTCGTATCTGCAAGACAGAAGATAAAGGAAACATTACGTAATCTTTAAACGATTAAACAAAAGAAAAATCAAAATGCTTTTCAGAGGCCAAGGCATATAGCACCCTAACCTGGGCAGTTCCTCTCATCTGAAAAGTCTCCACAGTCGTTGTTGCCGTCACACACCCACGAGGAATGATAACACAGAGTGGTTTTCTCGCAGCTCTGGAAAGACGCTGCCTTCACTCCCAGGCGGAAAAAACGGGAGCAATCGGTGGGTTCTGAGGATGATGGAAAAATAAGTATTCTTAACTTATCCATTGACTTCATTTAAAGCAGTCAATGTCTTTCTTGTTAAAACCTTACATTTCTTTTTTATGGTGCGATTACTTACGGCAGTTCATTTCGTCACTAGCGTCCTCACAGTTCACCACCTGATCACAGCGGCTTAAGTTGGAGATGCAGCTTCCGTCTTTGCACTGGAACTCTCCTACTTTGCACAGGGTCACTGTGGGACGCACACAAGAGTTTTCACAAATGGGAATCAGGCAATTTGATCAGGTGAGCACAGACATTGGAGTGTTGTATTCATTTTCCTTTATTTAACCTTGAAAGATCAATTGAGGGGTGACCCTCTTTTACAATGACGTCGAGTTTGTACAGATACACAATATATAATGAGAATACATAACAAGTTTACACACACACATACACAGACAACAACCATTTAAAACATTCAGATCAATTGAATAAAAGAGACAATAGCCTAATTAAAACAGTTACAAGTGTAGAGGGGCTGATTCAAAATAATGATTTTAAATTGGTTAACAGTTATGAGTGTATTTATTTTAATTGTATGTTGTAGGCTGTTCCAGGAGTTAGGGGCACAATGCTAAAAGCAGTTTTACCAAGCTCAGACCGGGCATAGGGAACATATAACATGAGCATGTCAGTTGAGCGGGTTTGATAAAGCCCATCTGAAATAAGCAGCATTTCTGTCAAATAGAGTGGTAGCTTTCCAGTCAGAGCTTTATATATAAAAATATGCCAATGTGCATCAAGTCTCTCCTTAAGGGAGGACCTCCCAACCTTTTCATATAAAACACAATGGTGTGTATCATAAGCATCTCCTGTAATGAATCTCAAAGCAGAGTGAAATACAGAGTCTAGGAGTTTAAGGCATGAACGAGATGCATGCCGATAAACCACATCACCGTAATCAAGGACAGACAAAAACTGCCTCAATAATCCTTTTCCTACAGAACAACGGGAAGGTGGCTTTATTCCTATAAAAATATCCAATCTTTTGTCGCAGACGACAGACAAGATTTTTTATGTGAAATGTAAAAGAGAGTTTTTCATCTATCCAGATGCCAAGATATTTATATTCAGTGACTCATTCAATATGAGATCCATTATTTGTATGAATAATAAGATCATTAAAATGTGCAATTCTTGCTCTGGAAAAACACATATATTTTGTTTTTTCTGTATTAAGGACAAGCCTGAGATCCACTAGACAGTTCTGCAGGGTGTTAAAAGAGCTCTGTAGGTTCTGAACAGATTGTTGCACTGAATCAGAAATGCAATACAGTGTCGTCCGCATACAAATGGGCATGGCAGTTTTGTAGTGATGAAACAATGTTATTAATGTAAATTGTGAATAGGACTGGACCTAAAATTGAGCCCTGCGGAACACCATGGGCAAGATAGTAACAACCGCACCAAATCTGACACAAGGCTAAGATCACTGACATTGTTTCTCTTTGAAAAATCCTTGGTAAAGCCTTTGCTATAACATTGACACAAATGACTTACTGTTGCAGGGCAGTTCATCTGAGTGGTCACCACAGTCATCTGTGCCGTCACACCAGAACTGGTGGCCGATACAGCGGTCATTTATGCAACGCCTGTAACCCTTCTTGCAAATACGATTGGCTGGGGCAGAGAACAGTAGTTGATTTGAGTGACTTGAAGTGCAGTGTCCTATATTGCATATTTTAAATATTGCCTAATCTACCAATACAATATTTTATCAATTAAACATGTGAATTGAACAACATATTCTGCACAAATTTAGCTCATTGTTCACTAACTAATAGCCCCATTAGAACTCACCACAATAGGACTGCTTCTCATCAGACTTGTCCTTGCAGTGGGCCATGCCATCACAGGTCAGGCTGTAGTTGATACAGTCGCCATTTCCACATTCAAAGTCCTCCACACTTCCACATGACACATTCAGTGCTGGAGAGGTAGAAACATGAAAATTCAGCAACATTTAACCTTTATTATCAAGACAGGAGGAGTTTTATCCTTAGTTGATTGAAAACATGTTTCCCTTTTCTTACAAGAGCAGGTGTTGTCGTCCAGAAGCTGACTGTCTCCACGGCAACTGCAGTTGACCCGCCCATCAGATGTGGGCAGACACAGGTCTGGGCAACCTCCGTTATTGCTTCGGCAAGGAGAAAACTCACCTGAGGAATGTATGACATGGGAGGCTAAGTTAGGGTAGTAATGCAACGTGTTATTTACTGGTGGAGACTGGTGGGGATCATCAAAATGATTAAAGTTAATCCTGTGCGGTACATGGATATCTGTGGCAAATTTAATAATGGCAATCCATTTAACGTTTGTTGGGTTTTTTCAGTCTAAACAGACAGACAGACTAACATGGCCATTCCCTAGAGCCACGGCTAAAAAAAACAACGACACACAGCCCTTTTGATAAATAGTACATACAGGTCTTTATAACACCAACAACACTTGCTGGAGTGTTGTAATTTAGAGGAGCAACCTGTACAAAATGAACATTGACTTCACTGAATAATACTTACAGCTGTTGCTGCCATCAGCCACAGCAACAATGCCCATTGGCTGCTGAGGGATGTCAGCACGCAACACTTTCATGTCTCCTCCTGTGAATTTGTCCGCTCTAAGGACGGCCCTCCTCACCCAGTCCGTCCAGAAGATGTAGTCTCCGTACACGGCCAGGCCGAACGGATGGACCGGCTCATTCTTCAGCAAGACCTGAGCAGAAAAAAGAGGCATCATTTTTACAAAACACCTGAAAAAGTGTAAGTCACAGGATTGATGCAATATTTTTTTTTACAGCCAGAGGAAAAAAACGATATGGCTGCCTTACATAACGGCTGCTTCCATCATATTCGCAGCGTTCGATCTTGTCCAGTGTGGCGTCAGAGAAGTAGAGTTTTTCAGCGCGGTGGTCTATGGCCAGGCCGTTGGGAGTTTTGACGTCGGTGCCGATGATCACGATCACATTGGCTCCATTCAGAGAGGCCCTCATGATGCTGGGAGACTGCTCATTCCAGTTGGTCCAGAACATCAGACTTCGGTTGGGAACCACAAAAACAGGACAAGCATGAAAATTTGTAGTTGGAGCTGTCAAAATGTATCGGCATAAAAGTTCCCGGTGCATTAAGACAATTAAATAAATCTGTTGTTTAAGGGCAGTATTGGTCCCGATTGCAGTGCACAACATCAAGTGTGGATATTGATGATGACTCACTCCTGACACTCGTCCAGCACAAAAGCTCTGGGGTGGTCCTCCCCAGACATAGTGACCACAGTGTTGCGGTTGTAGGCCACAGATCGGCTCTGGTCCACAGTGTGGCGTGTGATGGTGGAGGTTGTGTAACTGGTCCAGTAGAGTGTATCCCATCCATGGTGGTATGACAGGCCCTCAACTGACCCTACATCTGTAGGTGGGGGGAAACAAAAGAATGAAGAAGTTGGCTCTGTAAACATGTCAGAATCATGACTATACAGCAGATGTGATTCTTTTTCAAAAGCTGTCAGAAGCAGCAATATTTAACTGTAGTAAAATATCACCTCTCAGGGGTTTTTGTATAAGAGCATTAATGAGGGCTTTTAGTGAGAATTCAACAAATAATTTATCACTGCCACAGTTTAACAAGATCCCCCATGGTTTATTCAGTTAAGACTAAATTAAACAGGCCATGGTGAATGCCTTTAAAGTTATCCCCATCTTCACACACCATCTCATGAATGGCCGAACACCGCAAGTGAAAAGTGAAAAAAAATAGGAGGAAAATGGAAGTGCTATCTGTCTCAGTCTTTTTACAGCTGGCCCACACACACAAATAAAGCTCCATGTAAACGCTCTTATTCACGGTGAGTCGGTGACTTCCAGTTCTGGGGATAAAACTGTCACTATGACAGCTTGAGTCACTTTGGGGACACAAGACAGGGTGTGAACGAGTCAGCCGTGAACAACAAAAAGATAAAGCCTTTTTGTCCAGTGACGCCACCTCCCATCACTTGTAGTGCATACAGTAGTATTAATACCTTTTTCTGTGGTGCCTACATGACACAAAACATCATGGAAAAGGACACCGTACTGCAGTCTTACAGGCTCCAAGGTGTGCATCCATGTGTTCTTGGTCACACTAGCAACCACATTTATGACCACTTACACCCAACAATAAAAACCTGTACACTCCACGCAGCGGTTTACTCTTAGCTTAAAGTCAATAATGACCCTTTAATAGATGTTTCTTATGAGTGACAAAGTGCTGTAATCACCTGAATGCAATACAATTCTAATTCTGAGGCTGAATACCTTGTTAACCAAACTAAATGTGAATAGAAGACCAGTTTGGAGTCCCGCAAACAAACAAACTTGTCCTTTAAGTTTTCCCATCCTTGACGATCAGACTGTACGAAACAGAAAGGAGGGGAAACTGTACTTGAGCAGCTAATTGCTTGGAATAAGTGAATATCACACGGTGAATAAAGAACGTCCAAGCCAGTATTATGTAATGCGAGAACAGCACAGTCTCCCCTCCCCTTGCCTAGATCAGCTCAGCCCCTGGTTACTGTGCAAACAATGGTGAAAACCTGTAATGAAGACCATTGCCACTCCGAACAGAGCCTTTCTGACTATCACAGGAGTGGTATAGAAATCCAAGTGACACCTGAGAATTACTTGAATTAATTTGCTTTGGCAGCCATTCAATTTTTGGATCATTAATTTTTTTAACTACTTATTCACGGTCTATTGCAGCAACTCTTCTGCCAACAAAGTCTCTGAAGAGCATCTACATGGACAAGATGCCTCCTGCCGCGGTGACCACTTAGCATCAAGTAGCATTGACTGCTTTTGGAGAGGAATGTCTGTTAGCAACCACTGAGATGAATTTGCCCTCTGTTGCCTGGTTTCAAGAAATCAATACAGCCACTGCGTAAGTGCTGCAATGACATTGCTCCCGGTTTTGACCCAAACCGCTCTCTCTCTCTCTCGCTCTCTCTCTTGGATTATGGAGGACACGTTGATGCAGCCAAGGAAAAGCCAGGGACTGCTCTTTAAGGTCATATTTTATTTCCCCTCTCAGTAAAACTGGAGAACAGGAACAACATATACTATCACATGATTTCCTTTCCACGAGAGGAGAGTTCCATATCCATATCACCTTTAATCAGTTATCATTTGTAGTGGCATGTGTGACTCAAGAGGTAGCTGATTTAACCACTTGACTGTCTGCGAACACTTGAAAATGTTTTATTTGAATTCTGACTGCAAGATGATGGACCGCATATTATTGAAGGTCACATTTACAACTCCACAAGCAAACTAAAAATAAACTGGAATATAGTCTTTCTACTCTCTTTTCCTGCGAGAGCATGGATCATAAATGTCAAGGAAGAAGCCAATTGAAGGAACCTGAGGTCAACCTATGCCAACAACCAAACACTATCATAATGAGATTGCTAGCTGTCTTAATGGGAGTGTGTTCCTACCTGTGATTAATACAATCTAAGACATGAACTGGAGCCAGCGGATGCATCACCCGGACACTGTGTGTACACGCTGTTATGATCCTTTAATTTAACAGGCCATTAGACTAATTGCTCAATAGACTTGTATTGTGACTGCATATGGAGACTTTGGGGAAGCAAGCAAACAGCAGTGCCCTTAGCCAAATGCAAAGGGCGGAAGAAACTTTGATTCAGACCGTGGTGCCCATCCTGGACGGGCTAATTCTGGTGTCTGGACTGGTAGGCCAAACCCTGGTCATCACCATTCTCAATGGCCGGAGAAGAAAAGGAAATCAACCGCCGCACGGCACAGACACCTTGCTGCTGGCTCTGAGTGCCGCAGACCTGCTGCTGCTGCTCTGCCTGCCTTTCCACACCTCCGCCATCACCCTGGGCTTCTGGCCGTTCGGCAGCTTCCTCTGCAAGGCCATCAGTTTCCTGGGCGTGGCCTGCTCGGCTGCGTCGGTCTTTACCCTGGCCGCTCTGGCTGTGACACGTTACCTCACAGTGGTGCACCCCACCTGGACCTTCCGTTCAAAGATGCACCGCCGCATCAAGCTGATGGTGGCTCTGCTCTGGGTCCCTGCCTCGGCCTTGGCAGCGCCGCAGTTTGCTTTCCGCACTGTGACTGTGTCCAGCGCAGTGTACTGCTTCGCCTTCCTGTCTGACTTCAGCCAGCTGGTCTACAGCATCGCGCTATTCCTGTGTGGCTTCGCTCTACCACTGGGCATCATTGTACTGATGTACACTAAGATCTACTGCTTTCTTCGACATGCACGGCAGCTAGGGAACGCTCCCCAGCTTGAGCGCTACCAGAGGCAGGTCACCCACACATCAGCTCTCCTGGTCCTGGTCTTCACTCTCCTCTGGCTGCCCTCCTATGCCCTCATGTTCTCCTACATCGGAGGAAGCATAACAGGCTCCCCTGGCTATAATACCATTGCCATCCTGGCCAGACTGTTGGCATCCTCAGTAGCCGTGGTAAACCCTGTGCTGTACGGGTTTGTGTCTCAGAAGTTCAGACAAGACTTACTAGAGCTGGGGAGAGGACGCTGGGCCTGGTGCAAAAGCTGTCTGATTGGCTGCCCTGATGTGATGGGCAGGGACATGGTACAGCCCTTTGAGCTGGACACAACCTCAGAAAGAGGACAAAACTGACTCTTTGGTCAAAACTAAAACAGTGCTACCTCATTACTTACTAGGAACGAGAGCTAGGTAATATATGTGTATATATATATAGGGGAAGGTGGGGTGATTTGTGCAACTTTTTACTCAAAGTGATTTTAAAGTGAGGCCTTGACAGTTATGTCTCCAACTCAAATATGTACATATATTTCAGGATGTTGTGCATCCCTGGCAATAAAAACTTTGGATCTGGAATAAACTGTTTAAGAAATATAGCTTTCGGAAAAAAAGTTGTCTTGTCGCACAAATCACCCCACGTAGTGGGGTGATTTGTGCGTCATTGTGTCACAATGACAAAGTCACCATCATCATCTTTCTGGCCATCTGAACTCTCATCAGTGGTGTCGTTAAGTGGAATTGAGATGTCACTCTCTCCTGAGCTACTGTAGACTATCACTTTCTTTTGGTGACCAGCGTATACAGCCATGCCACTGGCACAACTCTCAGAAATGTACTTTGCACTAGTTGCTCCGTGCTTGTGGAACCAACTGCCACCTGACAAATGTGATTCCCCCTACATTTCTGCCTTTAAATCAAGGCTCAAAACCCATATGTACACCCTGGTGTTTCCTCCCCATTAACCTCTGCACTACTTACTTACGTCTGCACTACTATCTGTGTTTATGTGGATGTATGGGCTTTACGTCTTTTATTTTGGTTATTGTTATTTTACCTTCATTGTTTACCTACTGAATGCACTATGTACAGCACTTTGGACAGTGCAAACTGTCATAAATGTGCTTTTATAAATACATTTTACTTACTTACTTACTTATAACTCACCCAGGCCCTTGCGCACAAATCACCCCATCCCCAGAATTTTGGATAATAGGCATGATGCAGCAATTTAGGGTTGACATTGTGCTAACTATATAGACTCAAAGTGTAGCATACCAAAGCACTAAAACATGTGTCAAATGTTTTCAAACGTGTCTATAATTGTTCAGACACAATAATCAAAAAACCTTGATCATGGAAATTTTACTTTGAAAGGCAAAACACAGTTTTTTGAGCTTAAATGTGCTTATATCTTATTCCTTGTGTCTCCCTTCTTTACAGGATGAGTCAAATGGATGGCTCTTCTTAAATATGTGGTCACATTTCCAATTTCTTCCACGGTTTTCTAGAAACAAGGGGTTTTGCAACTTCCAAAATGCACAAATCACCCCACCTTCCCCTATATATATATATATATATATATATATATATATATATGTGTATGTGTATATATATATATATATATGTGTATGTGTGTATATATATATATATATATATATATATATATATATATATATATATATATATATATATATATATATATATATATATATATATATATGTGTGTGTTATTGCTATGAAACAAAATTAATTTCACAATATGACCATGGTACTATGATGATGATATAATGATACAAGGAGAAGTTCACATATGATAATATATCATTTATGACAAAACATAAAAGTCTTATCTGGAACCAATACACTCCTTAGCCGTATCAAATTATCCTTAAACTGGAAAAAGATCTGTAGTCGGTGGAGGAAACGGATGTCATCATTTTCCTGATCTGTTCAAAATGTTGTTCTCAATGTGCATTAATAAACAATAACACAGTAATCCCATGCATTTACTTTTTTCCCTTGTCTTTCTTATCAAGGAATCAACTGTGGTGAATATTGCTTGCTCTGGAATAGCTTTGGTCCGGGACTTTTAAATGTGATGCTTTTCTGGTCTGGGCTTCAACAACCTACTCCTGAATCATTTAAAGAGAGTGGGATTTAAAAGATGCTTCAGTGTTGCAATATGCAAACAGGCAAAGTAAGAGGGTGTGCGTGTGCATGTGTGTGTGTGTGCCCTTCAAGTGGCAGCCCTAAGAGATGTCACTCTCCTCTAGTTGAGAAGCAGCAGCTGTGTATGTACATCACAGCGGATGCTCCCAAGTGCGTGTGTTGTCATAATGTGTGATGATAACTGTTTACAGTGTCGAGGAGGAGATGAGGGACAACATTCAATTATTGATAGTTAGGATTTAGAAGGGCCGAGCCCGGGGGAACGGTTTAGGTGAAGGGATAAATGATACTAAGCAGAGTTTTGGGGATTTTTCTGTCAGGTGTTGAAGTGACACGAGACACGTGATTGATGACTGCATAAATACTTACTGTCCACCACGATCTTGCGGTCTGTGCCATCGTCGTTGATCTGTTGGATGTTGCCAAAGTGGATGTCGCTGAAGAAGATGCGATTGGCTCCCTTCCCTCCTCCTCCGCCGTGGTAGTCGTAGGTGAGTGCGATGACATTCTTCATGTGCTCGGGGTCCTCAAAGGGCTTTATAGGCGCGTTGAGGTTGGTCTCGTCTGACAGGTGGATGCTCTTCAGGATGGTGCGCTCAGAGTACAGCAGGTAGCCATCGTAGTCGCGGCAGCTGCGGTTGTCCTCTGCCAGCATGCCGTGAGCGCAGGCGCAAGTACGCTCCCCGTTGCCCCGGTAAAGACACAGCTGTTCACAGCCACCGTTGTCTTTGCAGACGTTGGTACCTGATGGGGGGGGGGGGGGGGGTTGGGTGGGGGGAGATTGTGACACGTTTATGAGGTTGTGTTGTTGTTAAGCAAATAATGAGCATCGTTAAACTCATCGATTTCCTGCGACGTGTTGATTAAGTTGGGTGGTAAAAGTTTTTACTTATTTATTTTTTATCGCTGTATGTGTGAGGGCTGGTTTCACTATACATGTGAGGACCAACTCAAGGCGGATTGTTTTTGACTTCATATCACATCAAAAAAGGGATTTTTTTGGGGGGAGGGTTTGTGGTTAAGTTTAGGAGTGTGTGCTTGTTTGCGCTCATACCTTGCTGCCTAGCCCTGTTGAACACTTTGATGTCTTTCAGCTGTACACCAATGCCAGTCCGGAGCTGCACAGCATCCGTAGCGTTGTCTTTGCTACCTCTCTTAATGGATCCATTGGCATGAGTCCTAAACGTAAAACAAAGAAAATTGGGAGTCAATTAGCGGCGCGACACAATATGAAATCATCCAAATGATTGGAAAGCCGCCATGCATTAAGCATGATTAGATAATAGCGCAGTGGAAAACAAGACGGTTCAATAAACACATCCATTAAACACTGAACTCACCTGTCGCTCCAATAGATATATTCCTCGAAAACAGACACAGCAAACATGTCCATGTTGTTATTGGCCAGCACCATCTCCCTGTTCTCTCCGGTCTCCAGGTTGATACGCTCAATCTTATCCGTCCTAGCATCGCACCAGTACAGCAAACCAGCCTGCAGAAACAAACACACAATAAAATGATGTTGAGTATTAATGGAAGGCACCTTGTTTGAACTGAAAATTAAACCAAAAAAGATTTAGAATAAAAAAGTTTAACCTGTGGCATCTCTCAAGCCATGATTACTTATGGGGGTCAGGTAAAAAAAATACACAATTAAAATAACTATTAAAATACTACTGTAAACTCTCACAGTAACATAAAGTTCCTTATATATAACAGTTTGAAGATAAAAGAAAAACTAGCCAATCATCCGCGAACTAAAGAAATCACGAAATATGTTGCTCTAAACAGGTAAATACCCTTATTACATGTCACTTAGCAGATGCTTTTATCCAAAGTGACTTACAACTGAATCCATCATAATTATAATAATGATAAAAGTGTTTAGGAAGTGCTTAACCCATTGATGACTATGGCAATCTAGGATGCATGTCCTTAATGCCTGAGGGTTTTCTGAAAAAATAGTAGGAATTGTCAAGTCTACCAAAACCTTAATATCTAAGCCTGTGTAGCACATAGAAACATGAAATAAAATACATTTAAAAGTTAAGGTTCACAGGTTTTATTTAAACATGCTCCCTTAGCGCTTACAAACCAACAAATATTTCTAAAAATCGTCAAAATGAGATGAATTAGAAAATTATTAAATATTGTTAATAAATAGATGCAATGTGTTGTGTGATTTTCGTCAGTAGTCTATAGTAGACCTTGATTCTGCGCACCAAACGCCACTAACTGTTCTGTCGCCGACATAGCTGGCGTATTTTTTTAATTATTTTGTTTTATTTTTTATTTATTTTTTTTTTTGATTGACTTGATTTTTGGCAAACCACACAACTTTTGGGTGGTCACGTGGTCTTAAAAAAATCAACAAAACCCACCTTGTGTATTTGAACCAATGACAGTGCATTCTATGCTGGGAATGCCATGAAAATTAGATAAAGTAATAATGCTGCGCGACGCAGCATCAGGCAGGAGAGCCAATGTGGCATCGCGCAGCAGCCGTCATCAATGGGTTAAATGCTGTGATGTCAGCAGTGGTCCTCACCTCGTAGTCGACCGAGATCCCATTGGGCCAACTGATGCTGGCATTGACCAGGACCAGCCTCCCGGTGCCATCCAGCCTGGAGCGCTCAATACGAGGGTACTGACCCCACTCAGTCCAGAAGAGATAACTGCACACGGGACACACACACACACACACACACCAGATGATTTAAAGTTAATTATAAAAGGGGAATTTGGAAGTATAGTAGCGCTGCTCAAACTATATTGCAAGCACTCAAAAGCAACAGTATTATAGACGGCAGAATATGAAGTGGCTGGCAGGGAGCCATACATACCCTTTAGCTGGATGGACAGTGATGGCTCTGGGCTTGTCCAGGCCCTGGGAAATGACTACGTAGCGGAAGGAGCCGTTTAGCCTGGCCACCTCGATCACGTCGAAGCCCTGGTCAGTCCAGTAAATATTTCCTATAAAAGAAACAGGGATACAAATCAGATATACACACTATGTTTCTTTATTTGGACTTCTGAGAGAGAGAAGGTAGTATGCAAGAGTGAATTAAAACAGGATTTAATTGTATTATACCTGCTATCCAGTCAACAGTGATGCCCTCCACTCTGCCGATGCCGTTTGTGACCACGTCTTCTCTCCACGTCTGGTCCCTCTTAGCTCTGCTAATAGTGCTTAGGCCCATGTCCACCCAGTAAATGGTGTCATTCTCTGAAAAACAAAAAGAGCCTGTGTGTCATTCTATAAACACTCTAACCCTTCACTAAACCAAAGACAGCTTCAAAGTGTCACTCCAGCAAGGGCCGTCTAGCTGTTGATGTCCCTTCCTTGTTACTCACCAGCGTGGAAGTCTATGCCAACGGCCAGAGAGGTGCCAGACACTGGCACCAAGGCGTCAGATTTGTCTGCGGGGTCCAGTGGAATTCCTCTGATTCCCTCGTGAACAGAGTAAAGCAGGAAGGAGCCCATGCCTGCTCGGAGACAGCACAGTCAAGTTTTTGTTTTCTTCAGGACACACTGCATTCCTACTCTACGTGTGACTTTGTAGCTGTTAAAAGCAGCGTCTTACCTTCACAAGACCGCTGTCCTGTCTTGAGGCTGTATCCGGCGGTGCACATGCAGGCCCTGGTTGTTGGCGAGGTGGGCAGACACAGCTGGGAGCAGTCTCCATTGTTGTTACTGCACAGGTTGATACCCGCTTAAAAGGAGGAAGAGGAGATCAGTGAGACAAACAAGTTTAACATCTGCCATTATTTGAACCCATTAATTCACTTGTTGAAACAAGAAATGAATTTAACATAAACTTGATTTCCAATTCTTCCAAGCGCTTTATAAAATGACCTATTTATTCATTGCTGAAATAGAGCCACATGCTTCATACCTTTCTGCACATCCTCATCATAGATCCTCATGTGCATCATAGGGGAGGTGTTGTTTCGCAAAACCTTCCAGTTTCCTCCATCCTTCTTGTCACAGGTTCCTATCTGGTCAGTTCCCTGGTCGGCCCACCACAGCTTGTCTCCTACAGGGGGGAGGGGGATTCAATTCATAACTTTGCAAGTAATACCCTTTTTACATTGGCTATTGAATTCTATATATTGTTCTTAGAATATAAAGCAGTAACCATAAACATAAAAATGTAGAACACACGAGTGAGTGAGATGAGTGTGAAATTTAACGTACTATCTTTGCCATCATGATCTTACCCATAACAGCCAGTGCAGTCGCCTTAGTAAGTTTGCCTTTAACACCTTCCAGGATCTCATGTTTAGTTCCATCCAGCTGGCAGCGGTTAATGGTGCCGTTCCCGGAGCTGATCCAGTACAGCTGCTCTTTTTCATAGTCAATAGAGAGGCCTGAGTGAAAAGAATAATGCTGCTATAACACAATCTCTTTGACCAATATGCTTAATTTGTGATTTCAGCCAGTAGAGCTTAATACAGATTCAGCGTTCTTTCACCAGTCAATTATTTTTGGCAGTATTTGGGGGGAGGGAGGCCGGGGGGGCATAAGCTCACCTACTGGTCCTTTCTGATTAGTGAAAAGTGTGGTGTGGTTGCTACCGTCCATGTTAGACATGCTTATGTTGTCCCCGTCAGTCCAGTACAGCTTCCTGTGGAGGGGATGAGAATTTTATGGGGACATGGAGTAATTGCGATAGAAGACACAACAGGAGCATCAAATAGTACTAAAAACTAGAAACATTGATAAAAAGGAGCAGCCAGAGGACCACAGCTGAATTGCGCATTAAATATTCTACAAATTGTTTGTAGGCAGCAAATGTTCTTGAATGTATGGGTTGAATTTCTAGAATAAGTCCACAAGTGAATACAAAATAATGCAAGAATAGGAAAATTGCGTCATCATAACAGTAAGTAGAGAACTCGTCATTGAGTGTTCAATGTATCCGAAAGTGTCGAATTGATTGCAGGAAAAAACACTCACCCCAGTATAGGATGCAGCACCAGACAGTGGGGCTTGTCTAATCCCTGGATGACGGCGTTCTTAAAAGAGCCATCCAGTCTGGCCACATTGATCTGCTTCTTGTTGGCATCGTAGCTGGTCCAGAAAAGGTTTCTGGACACCCAGTCTACTGCCAGCCCGTGGGCGTTGGGAAGGTCTGGGAAGAATTAGAACCGCAATTAAAAGATTATTCAGACAGATTCTTTTTAACTATAAACTTGAAAACGAGTAAAAAGCGAACATAGAGTGATAAATATCCATGTGATAGTTCTTACCAGCAGACACAACAGTCTCCACCCCTGTGCCGTTAATGAAAGCTCTCTTGATGGTCTGCGTTCGGACGTCCGACCAGTAGATGCGATGCTCAACCGCGTCATAGTCCACCACCGTCACATTGTCAATGTCCGGTACGGTGAAGGAGATGATGTAGTTGTAGTGGGGGTTGTCAATGTCTACACCACGGATCTCGATCTGACGAGCATATAGGAGGAACTTCCGAGACTCTGGGGAAGCAAAAATAATACATTAATACAAGTTAAAGTTCAATAAATAGATGAGAAATAGATGCAGCTGCAAGTTCAAGACTGAATGACCACGTCTTCTTCGGATACAGAAGAAGACGATAAATACCAAGTGAGCTGGAGTTCTTGAGTCAGTCACACTAGGTGAAGGCTCCGGGCCATAAGCTCGTTAACCCTGATTCATTCTATGTATTCTTTCATTTATGTTCCAATCTCTGTCTTTGTTGATTGTCATTGATGATCTTTGTCATTAAACTATCCATCTGATAGATGTTCCTGCTTCCCTGTGCTCATCACTGATCTTGAATGAATTTGCAGATTTCCCTAGAATCCATATTATCACCAAGTAAGGCGTATTGCTTAACTCTAGACATGGTCAGTTTTGATTTGTAAAGTTGGTATGAAAAAAAATAATGAGGTTTGTCCCAAGTATATTCTTGTGAGTACACTGTGAATAAAAGGTTATTTAAGTTCATGTTAGCTGGATCTCAACAGGGTTAAACTGACCAGTCAGGAACATGTTGCCCTTATTGGCTCGATCACCTTCTGCCTAACAGAAGGTAAAGACAACAGATGACCCCCTCTGAATCAAAAATGCTTACCCTGTTAACGAGGTTTAAATTGTGAGTGTGTCCGAGGTCAGAATTTGGCCGAGAATTTGCTCTCCTCTCTGAAAATTCCTGTTAATTGGGAATGCATCAGACTTCCTCTAATCCAATTATCCTTGAATCTACACTGCTGAGATGAGGATTGTTCTGGAGAGCGCTGAACATTTAGAAGGACACACATGCACACCGATTCCGACAGCTATCCCTTCTAAACCATCATGAAACCCTACTCATTAAAATCACATAGTAAAAAGCCAAAGACCTCAACAGCACATCACTTGTGACAGTGTATTATATGAAATTAAATGGGAAAGAGAGTGAAGAAGGCTTTGTGATAGAAATGGAGAAGATGCAATAAGATCTTCAGTCATAGGAGATGACAGCTAATGCCGTTGACATGATGTTCGGGGGCTGAGCTCAATGCATCAGTTGTGAAAATTTTGAGAAAAGGTTCCAGAAAATAAAGCGCCTGGTAGGTATCTTGCTCCTTGATGACATAAATTATATATGGCATTTTGTGGACACGCTTGACGTGTGTGTTTGTGTCTGACTGTATCTGTCTTTACCTTTGCAGGTGCGTTTGTCAGGCTGCAGCTTCATGAGGTGAGGGCAGGCGCAGGAGAAGGTCTGGTTGAAGTTGATGAGACATAGGTGGGAGCAAGGGCTTTTGCCATCACTGGCAGCACACGGATTAGGTGCTGGAAAGGCAGAAAAAGTCAAAGAGGTAAATGTGGTGAAAGAGAGAAAGACACAAAATGACAGAAGATGGGAAGATGTTGTATGTGAAAGAAACACTAAGAGAGGAGGTATTTCCTTAAAGGCCCAGCATATGTTTTGGTTATGATTGTGTATATATTTTCAAAAAGAATCCCCGCAAATTCATAAAAAAAAGTATATGTTCTAGGAACAGAATAAGTAAATAATTGAATGCGCGAGGCCGGAGTTAGTTTGAGTTTAAAAGACCTCTCAATCAATGGACACTCTAGGGAAATTGAGAGTGAAGAAGAAGACTTGTCAACCAGGCCTGGCTGTCAAAACAGCTTGTTGTCTCATCACTTTCATGGTCATTGGTTGCAGCTACCAATCAAAGATTCAGTGAGCTCTCTCTTTTCCTGCCTCCAATAACGGCCTCTGTGCTGCACACAAACACCCTTGGGCCACTGGCTCCTAACGTCAACGGGCAGACTGTTGACTGTGTCTAAATCAGCTTTGACGTTATTTTTGTCACCTTGTCAATCATGCGTGACTGAGATCAACACGTGGCCTTTAAGTCGCAGGAGGAGGCTTTTATTTCCTACCCAGCCGGTGGGAAAAGCCAAACAGCGGTGTGACTTATTTGTTTTGATCAAGGGAACAGCATGAGGCTTCCAGACAACACGTTGGTCTCTCAGCTCTGAAAAGGTCAGCCATCTTTGGGGAATAGGAGTCGTGATTTAACACTGCCAGCAAAGAACTGCAGTCAGCTTGGGGTAAATCTAAGATATGGGGGGTGCGCTCGCTTTGTGTGAGCATGTATGCATGTGTAACCTACCCTGGGGTTGTCTGGACGGGTGATAGACCTGCAAGTCAAAGGGCTGTGTGTTGGTGCGCTGGACTACGGTGACGTTGTGTCCTGTCCATTTGTTGGCTTTGGCCAGAGTGTTGGTCCTCCAGTCAGTCCAGTAGATGTCTCCTCCATACATGGTAACAGCAAAGGGGTGGGACAAATACTCATGACCCCGCAACACTTCAATCAGCCCTGAACCGTCGTACAAAGCAGAGTAGATGGCATCTGACCTGGAGAAGCATTAGGGACGAGAAGTATACATTACATAACAGGGATAATATGCGCATAAGTTTAAGTATATACAGGCTGCTTTGCTCATGTCACTGTTACAGTGTCATTGTACATAAGCAAAGCACATCTGCATGTTTATGAAAAAAATACAATATTGCTAAGCAAAGAGAAAAGAAAATTAGGGAATGGGTGATGTAATGTGTGAGTAGGCGGATGCAGTGCAATGAAATCCCCTCCCTATATTACGAGACTGGTGGCGATTGCTACCTGGCATCAATCCAGACAATGCGTCTCTCCATGTAGTCCACAGTGAGTCCGTTGGGCCAGCCTCCACTGCCCGTTTCCCTGTGGATGGTGCGTCTGCCTTCCCCACTCATAGATGATGCCTCGATCCGGGGCAGACTAGCATCCCAGTCCGTCCAAAATAAAATACTGCCAACAGAAAAATCAACCGATATGAGGAAGGACGTTCACAGTATTGTCACCAGAGAGCATGTCAGTTTCACAGAAAAGACAGAAAGAGGAATATATCGTTAGCTTAAAAAAAAGGTGTTGGAAATTCCATCACATTTTCTAAAAGTGTGATGAGAGCCTCGGAATCCCTGGATCTACGTATGCTTCTTACCCGTCTCGAGGGTCTAAGGCTATGGCTCTTGGGTGTTCCACCTCCCCAGCCAGCAGGGTGGTTCTCATGGTCCCATCCAGTTTGGCCACCTCAATCTGATCCAGGTTGCTCTCCACCCAGTAGATATTTCCTGCTATCCAGTCCACAGCCAGGCCCTCTGGAGTAGCCCAGCCCATACTGGATCACTACCTCGAAACTGGTCAGGGCTGAAGTGGAGACACAGAAAGGGGGTCTTAAAAACTAGGATTGTGTTTCGTTCTTTATCATGCATTTGACAGCCGAATAGCAAGCTGGAAAGGGAATAAGATTGATATTTTGTAGAATTTTATAACATTTTAATTGTGTGGGTTTTTTTATTGTACAAAAGCTTGGCTCTTTTATCAAGGGAGAGCTAATCTTAAGCCTACACTTATGGGTCATGAAAACCCCCCAAAAAGAAACAGTGAATTTCTTTGAATTTTTGACTCTTGTGGCTTGCACTTACTGCTGTGTCTCACTGTGGCTTCGGCCAGCAATATCTTCCCAGCCCCACTTCAAACAAACATCCAACACCAGATCTCCCACTCTTTTAATCATTTCCCAGAAACAACAGGCTCTCATGCAGACTCAAGTTCAAACCAAAATGTGTGATCATCTATGACTGAGGCCAAAAAGACAGAGCTCTTAACAAGGCCTTTCAGTATTAATTAGAGGGAGTTGGATATGCCTTCTTCACAGTTTGCTTAAAGGAATGCTGGAGTTATTGCTTGTGGTGTGTGTGTGTGTGTGGTGTGTGTGTGTTGTGTGTTGTGTGTGTGTGTGTGTGTGTGTGTGTGTGTGTGTGTGTGTGTGTGTGTGTGTGCGTGCGTAGTATGCCAACAAACGTAAGAGATTCTGAAATGGCTTCAATAACAAGCAGCGGGAGCTGATCTATGAGTTGGTCACAATGTCTCTGCTCAGGAGTCCTATTTAATGGTGAAGTTTGGAGGGCT
>OX442360.1:21904449-22053121 GCA_949357725.1 Hyperoplus immaculatus | reverse complement strand
GATGGAGTCGTTGGTGGCACACATGTGGTGAGACAACTTGCACACCAACGCCTCGCAGTTGTCCTCGTCAGAGTTGTCCTCACAGTCACTGTCACCGTCGCACACCCAGGCCTTGCTGATGCAGCGAGCTGTCAGGACCACACAAATGTTATAGCTGGAATTGTTTTAAGATAGTTATATTAATGTAGTCAAAGTGATTGGTTTTCAAGCCCTTTCTTAAGAGGTCGGTCTTGCCAGCAATCGGACCAAACATAAATTCATTTCAATTAGATTAACGCAGTCAGGCAAAGTGAACTCTTTGTGAACTAATATAAATGTTCGAGCTGTTGACCTTAAAGTTCTAAAGTCATCTCAACACAGTGCTGACCTTTAAGGGGGAATGTAGCGAAATGAGCTGAATGAGAAGCAGCAGTAATAACTCTCCTCTTTGTATCCAGTTTGTTTGACACATATTAAATAAGCCATAAGGAGCAGCCCCCGCATGGCAGACAAACAAATACTGAGCATTTCCCAACTTTCTGGTGCAGAAGGTATTTCATTTTTGCATCCTTAAAGGTTAAGTAAGCGGAATGGTCAGTTTAGCTAACTTCCTGTCAGTGACTGCAGTTAGCAGTCCCCTCCCTCGTCCCCACATTAATGCACCCTTTAACTGTACAATTTAACTTCTTTAACTAACATTGTCACCCTTAACCTCTGGTACCTAAGCAAGCTGCATGCATCCTCACCAGAGTCCCTGCAGCTAAACTTGACCGTTGGGTCACACATGTGGGTCACACCCTCGCAGTTGCTCTCATCGCTCAGGTCCATGCAGTCTGTGTCCCCGTCACAGCGCCAGCGCATGGGGATGCACAGGCCGTCCATCCGACACTGGAACTCATCCACATGGCAGCCGCCCGGAGGACGGGTAGCTGGAGAGAGAAAGCAGCAAGACAAAGTGTGATAGTTAAGCCAACAAAAAAAGATGGAGTGTGCAGTTTAGCAAATGTCAAAGATGCAATAAAACACCAGTGGAAGTGGTGGGGGGGATGAAAAATGACTGGATTGGAATCAAAATAAATCCAAACAACACCTGCACAGAGCACTCACACTTGGCCAAACAAGTGAGAAGAGAAGCAATGGGCATTTCTAGTAATTAATTAATGTGTAGGTATGCTGTGGAAGCTGGGTTGACAACCTGACACTGAGCCAAGTCAAACAACAATGCCACACGCAGCTCACTGACTGATATCACGGACAGATCAAAGGAACGGGTGAGGAGGTGGCACAATGACATCCCCTCATGGCAAAAGGTCAGCTCTTGGCACGGCTAAAGCAGGAAATGGTTCAAAGACCTTTCAGCACAGGATTACAATGTACGGGGAGGGGGAAGGCGTTAGTATTGCTTTTTTCCTTCAGCTAATGACTTCCAGACTTCAAGCCAATAGAGCCCATGAACACACAGGCCAGACACACACGCACACACAGATTGCTCATTAGACCAACAGGTCACGCTGGGCCCTCTTCTTTCACGCTGGGACTTGACAGCAGTTGGCTGCATTTTGTGCATGGATCAAACAGTACATACAACATGAGAACACCCAGTGTACAGCAGCGCGTGCTTCTATGCAGACCGACTGCTGAAGGGAGAGCGCAGCGCTATGATACTACGCTGCCTTAGTCATTGCTATAGTACAAAGCGCTACCAGCTAAACATTTCATATCACTGACACACAGTCAAAACATCTGTGTCGCTTGCACAAGACCATGAAAGAGTTTAATTGTTATCTAACCACAAAACGTAATCACATCCTGAACAGAGCAACAGACAGGATTTTCTGTGAATGATAAGCGGGAGCCAGAGGGCAGGCAGGAGCATGCAGAGCTAGAGGAAATGCAGCTGGGGAGGGGGTAACCCCGTCTTCCTTTTTACAACTGCAAACATCAACATATAAACACAGTGAAATATAATACACAATGCTATGTAAGAGCTGACTCGAGTACGGCTGGTGAGAATACAAACAATGCCGTTATGAACAGCGTTGCCTCTGTCTGGTACGCGCAGTGTTTGTCCCTTACCCTGGTTGGTACAGTTGGCGTGAGTCTCGTCACTGTAGTCTCCACAGTCATTGTCGCCGTCACAGGTCCAGTATTCCGGGATACAGCGGCCACTGTTGCATTTAAACTGCACACTGGAGCAGGAATGGCTGCAGCCGGCTTCGTCGCTGTTATCCCCGCAGTCGTTGTCTGCAAACAAGCAAACACACACACAAGATTTTATTCTTAGTTATTGAATTCTTTTGGAAAATACAGCCTTGTGGAAGGGAAAGGAAGTCTCAGAAGATGATTACCGTTGTCACATCGCCAGTTGATGTTGATGCAGCGGCCGTTGGCGCAGGTGAACTGGGTCAGAGGGAAGCAGGTTGGGTAGGCTGCAGAAAAATAAATAAAACATTAATAATTCATATGCATATTTGTCATTTCAAACCAAAACATGTGCTATTCCAGAAAAGAGCAACAATGTGAAGGTGTGGGTAAAGGCTCACCACAGGAGTCTGGTTCGTCGGAGCGGTCACCACAGTCGTCATCCAGGTCACACGTCCAGGAGATGGGGATGCAGCGCCCGCTGAGACAGGGGTACTGGTTGGGTGGGCATGTGCGAGCTGGGCAACAAGGTGTGAAACAGTTAGGTGCTGTAAAAAGTCTATTTTGCAATATCCCCGATTCAACACTCAAGCTCACAGTTACTGGCCACTGTTGAAGAGGACATCCTGGAAAGATCTAAGCAGTTCTAACCCAATGCAAATTGCAGTGTACTTTACAAAGTTGTAACTCCCAAAACTTTTGCACAATCGCTTAACTGAATTAAGTAACTTTGTAATCCCCTTCACTTTCTTTTGAAACACATAGATAGTGCTTATAAAATGCAACAAACACTAAGCCAAGGAACCATAGCCATGTTTCAGTCTGTTGCCTTTGATGTTGTAGATCAATACATCCCCTTGGACTGTTTTATAAAATGATGCTGGCATCGTAACTGAATTACTAAAAACTAAGGGATCCCAATAGGTCTGCTTAATTTGCTACTTGTCTGCCTGCCAAAGTACCATGATTAATATCGAATGAAGAACGTAAAATGCTCTTTTGCAGCTTTTTTTACATACCAGAGCAGGTGGTGTTGGATTCATCCTCATCATTGCCGCAGTCATTGTCACCATCGCACAGCCATCGCAGGGGGATGCAGCGGTTGTTCTCGCATTTGAATCGGTCGGCCGGGCAGGTGTGCTGGTCTGGGGGGGAAGAGCAAAACCCTTATTTTCTTTTCCTTTAACACCAAGCACAAAGATTTTTTTTTATATGCAATTCAGTCTGGCAAATGATCCTATAATCCTTTAATAGGCTGTCCCTTTAAATTAAATACAAAGCAGAGAAGGACTTCCAGGACAAGAATGGGTCCCTCCCTAATGGTCACCAACGCCTAATGAGGAGAGCTGGCCAGTGAATTTTACAGTCACGTTACACGCTGCATGGAAACAGAGACAATCTTGGAAACTGTAGTGTTTCTCTGTTCGGTTCACATTAGCTAAGAGAGAATTGTTCTGTTTATCCATATGTTGCTGTGTAACCATGACAATGACATCACACACTTACGGCAGAGCTCTGAGACTTCATCGCTGTTGTCTAGACAATCGTTGTCCCCGTCACACTTCCAGCGCTCTTGGATGCAGCGGTTGTTCTTGCAGGCAAACTCCCCGGGCTGGCACTGTGGCGGGGGCACGTAGGTGGGGTTGGCTGCGGATGAGATCAGGGAGAGTAGGAAGCAGAAACAGATGAGCCATTGAGCGCAACAACAGCCCGAGCACCAAAGCAAAAACAAAGCTTTTTGGGTTGCCACGGACGGCTTTCATCTCTCCTAGAGTTGCAAAAATATTGGTGGAGGGTTTTTGGAAAACTCCAGATTTGTAAGTGAGTATAATTAAGCTTGCAGATGGAAAGTACAGCCCGGAATTATTTTCACTCCCCCTGCTGAGTAATGAATTTTCCATAAAGCTCCACACGGATCTTCGGTTGAACCGGTAAAGCTGCTAAAGTACCTCTACAGGTGACATTATCCACATCCAGGATTTGATCATCGGCGCAGCCACAGGACCTGCCGTCAGGAATAGCCAAGCACAGACTGCTACAGCCACCGTTGTTCACACGGCACACATTGGTTCCTGCGTGCGAGAAAAAAGACCAGACAAAGAAGAAAGGTCAAATAATATTATCGTACCTTACTTATTAGCAAGTTGTGAAATTTGATGGCAAGGGATAGGGGAGAGATACCTTGCTGCTGATGTGCATCATACACTCTGATCTCAAAGATGGGCGGCCTTTCATTGCGCAGTAGGGTGACCGTCTTAGTGTCCTGGTCCAGTTTATAGATGCTGCCACCACGGTACTCATTCCAAAAAAGAAATTGTTTGTAATGACAAATGCCAAAGGCGTGGTTAAGCTCCTGCCCCTGATACACCACCTGTTCAAATCGGGAAAGAGAAAGGGGTTAGATCACCACTGTGTTACCCGTGTTCAAGCGCAAGTTGAGTTGAGTATTATCCTTTTGTCATCTACAAATACAAAATAAAACAAAAAGTCGAGAAATGTATCCAGCGAGCATGACCAACCTTTCGTTCAGTGGAGTTGAGGTAAACCATCTCAATGCGATCGTAGTAAGCATCCACCCAGTAAAGGATGCCCTGGGGAATATCTAAACTCAAACCGTTGGGCCACAGCACTATCTTGCTGGTCAGGAACACTTGGTGATGGGATCCATCCATCCAAGCTTTCTTGATCTTCCCTCTGTTGCTCTCCGTGGGGTCTTCCTCCCAGTCGGTCCAGTACATCCACCTGGGAGAGGAGAAGAGGCACGTTCAAAAGCCGGCCTGCAAGATAAGCCATTCTGTGACAGCCGCAGCCGTCGAAATGTAGCTCTTGTCTTTGATGCAACATCCCATAGAAAAAAAGGAGATAGTGTCCAAAAATCCATTGAAAACTCAACCGCAACACACACACACACAAACACTAAATTTAAGCAATGACTTTGACAAACATCTACGTTGCAGGCTGCCTCCGAGCTGCAAACAGACTGTCCCCTCCCACTACACTAGCAGTACTATCACAAGAAAACGCAGTTTGAATGCTGCTGCCCCCAAATATTATAATAGGGACTTAAACATAAAGTTAATACCGAAAAAGAAAACCAATTAAAAAGGCATCAAAATAACAATCTGTGTCTCACCCATGCTGGGGATCCACCACAATGGCACGGGGGTGGCTCATCTTGCCCTCAATGAGAGTCTTGCGGGTCTGAGAAGCCTTCTCCAGCCTGGCAACACTGATAGTCTTCTTAGGCCCATCATCTGTCCAGTAGAGGTTACCTCCCATCCAGTCTACTGCTATCCCCTCCACTGTGTGAATACCTTGAGATAAGCAAGAGAAACCGATGGGAAAGGGAAAACTATTAGCCGGCCAATTCCCAAATAAAATCAAGAAATTAAGAGAAAATTATATGGAATAACCCAAATGAATTATAATTTTGCAGCATCCCGTGCAAGGATATTATCTCATTCTTACCCTCCTTAAGTATGGTGTCTCTCTCCGTGCCATCTATCTTCTGCCGGCCAATAATGTAGCTGGTGGCATCCGCAAAGTAGATGAATTCACTGGCGGCGTGGAAATCCAGTGCTCGGGGGTTCATAAGGTTCTCAATGGGAATCATGTACTCATCGGGCACCTTGGCGTTCATGTCCATGCCCCTGATGATTCCAGGGCGACCCTTACCATACACCAAGAACAACTCGTGGTCTGGTTCTAAAGGAGAAAAAGACAAAAAGTTCTCAAACAAATGAATATGACGGCTTCTTTTCAGCGGTTTTGTAACCACTGTTACTTAATTGCCATCACTAATGAAAAGGCATTCATTGATGTTAAATCACTTTTTTTCCTCTCGGTCTTCGCACACTTACTCTTGCAGGACTTGCCATCACTGCCAAGGCTGAATCCAGAGCGACAGCGGCAGGTGCGGGTCTTGTGACTGTTGCTCAGCAGACAGATATCGGAGCAACCTCCAGCCTTCCCAAACTGATCCAGGGCGCATGCATGGCTGCGCACTAAGCCAGGAGAGAGAGAGAGGAGGGGGGCGTCATGTAATGTTAAATAGGGGTATAGCAATACACGTATTCGTACCGAAACTACACAATACAGGCCGTACCGAACCATACCATACCATACCATACCGCAATACGTAATTATGGCGTAAATAGCGTCAAGATGGCGTAAATATGCCAAAAGTGTAGGCCTGTTTTGATGCCGGAACTTGTTATTTGAGAATATTTAATTAACTCGAGACGGATCACAAGAGTCAGCAGCTGAGATAAGAGCTAAGCTGATGTGCCTTTCATGAGCGAGTACCTTGCGGTTGGCGCCTCTGGTGGTACACGTGCAGGGCGGCTCCCCGGTCCACCCGCGTCACCACCTGGAAATCGGTGCTGTTGAAGCGGTTTACGCGGATCACACTGGTCTTGGGGTTGAGGTTGCCTTCGTCCGAGTTGGTGGCATACAGGTAGTTCTCAAATACAGTCAGGCCGTACAGGTGCTCAATCTGAACAAAACAGTGAGACAATGAAAGCAGCAGAATTTAAAGTGTGCCTGGAGTTTCCTACCAAAAATGCTGGTGTTCTTGGTGGAAAAGAAAAACAGCTCATGCCGCATGAATCATGGTTTGTGTACGAAAGAGTATGAGGGCCACAGGGAAGAAAAAAATGAGGAGGAAGTTTATACTTTATTCTTTCGATTCTTTTTTTATTATTCACTTCTAGAATAAAGACGAAATACAATATTGAGAAGGAAAAAAAAAGTGAGAGGATGATTTTATTTTTTTATTATGCACTACAAGGATAAAGTATTCTCAAAGTGCAGAGTAAAAAATATATACAGTATACTGTAAAAAAAAAAAAAAAAAAACTTCCTCCTCACTTTTTTTTTCTTCTCAATATTGTATTTCGTATTTATTCTCGAAGCGCATAATAGAAAATATAAACTTTGCATGGGAGCAGCATAATGGCTCCACTTCCCATTGGCTGTTAAACACAGAGAGGGTTTTCACTTCTATAAGGGTCTATTCTTCAAAGCTCTCCTCTACTGTCAGAAAGATATATGGGCTGGGTTTATATTACCTCTGACTATAACACACACACACACACACACACACACACACACACACACACACACACACACACACACACACACACACACACACACACACACACACACACACACACACACACACACACACACACACACACACACACACACACACACACACACACACACACACACACACACACACACACACACACACACACACACACACAACTCTCCTCCCACCACTGCAGTCCTGATTTCGTTAAGATCATTACTCAGATGGAAGTTTGGGCCAAGCTTTGCTCGGCACAGACTAATATGTTTAGAGAGGCACTAGCCAGGAAAATCACAGTCTTTTAAGCAATATCAATCAAGGAAATAAAAGGGACTCTTCTCGAGGTGAGGCATACTCCCTTTGCTTAGATACACAGGAGGAGACAACTGGTTAACTGTACTGCCTTTTAAAGATGATGAGATTAAATCAATGATGATACAGATTTGAAAAACAGATGTTGTGTGTAGTCGGAGGGAGGACAGGAAAAAAAATCCAATAGGGACTCTAGGGGCCATAGCTGTTTGGCTACGTTTAATCTTTTAAAAGATGGCAAAACAGTCTTAAGTATATATTCTGGAGTGAATATCTCAGCCTATGTTTGGATGAAGTTTTGTAAAAACCCATCCAGCCATCCTTTTAAACCTCACCAGCAGCCCCTGGATGATGGTGTGTCTGTTCTTGCCCTCGTAGTCCACCACCTCTATGTAGTCCAGGTAGGCGTCAGCCCAGTACACCAGCCGATTAACCAGGTCCAGTGTGATGCCGTGGGGGAAGACGATCTTGCTGTCCACCAGCTTAGTGCGGTTCTGGCCGTCCATGTCACAGCGCTCCACCCTGGGCGTAGAGCCATAGTCTGTGAAGAACACTTTGCTGTAGCAGGAGGAGAAGGGGGGAGCAAAGACCAAGAGTGGGGTCAGTTAAAGGTGCAATATGCAGTTTCAGAGGAGGGAGGATTTGTTTGCATTAGCAGGGCCCGCAGTTAGTTTACAAAACATATTTTCCCTACATGTAATTCTTAGTATTGAACAATTATATCAAACTAAATAAAAACAAAAATGACCTTGAGGAACCTGGAACCAAACGTAAGACTAGAATATGTTTGTAAACCAAACTGTGGGCCCTACTGCTGTAAACAACAACAACAACAACAGTGAAACAGTAACTTTTAAGGAAGCTTCAAACAGTGTTCCAGGGTTCACATTTTCCTGTGAGGAAAGGTTTGTTTATTCAGTAATGAGAATATACCTTAGAAAATGTTCACTTCTCTGACACACCCAAAGTTACATAGTGCAGCTTAAAGGAAAGTAATAACAAGAGTAAGTAAGTATGGCTTCAAAAAGTATCAGTTGTCTTGACATTACACTATTTGGCAACTACTAAGATGTTCTTAAGCCATTATAATGGATTAAATGCACAGTCCAATAAAGAAAAAAATAGGGAAGTGATACTTTGGAGAGAAAAAAAGGAATGAGATACCAGCTTGTCAGTATCAGGAACTTGAAACAGTCAACGTGCAAGTTCTCATGCGGCAGACCACAAATATCTGTCTAGGTTTGCATCTGGGAGGAAGTCAGTGCTTTGATTTTTTTGGGATGGCCGCCTGCTTGGTCAGCAAGTCATCAGATCATAAAAAAAACAGCATTTTTCCGCTTGGGCGTTACTAAAAACACGACACCTGAGGGTAAAGTGTTAGATCAAGTAAAGAGTGGAAAAGGGAAATGCACACAGACCCCATGGCCGGGTCCAGCGCGATGCCTTTAGGGTTGTACAGCTCTTGGTCCAGCAGGGTCACACAAGTCAGGCCGTTCTTGTTGCAGACAAACACCCGGTCGTCCACATCATCCACAAAGTAGAAGTTTCCGGTCAGCCAGTCAATAGCCATCTGCTCCACATCTGAGGGACGCAGAGAGGAGAGGACGGAAGCATTAGGAAAATAACAAATGGGGAGAACAGTCATATATCTTGGTGATATAGCAGCCTCGTTTCAAAACAAACTCATTTTATGATGCCGTGAGTCACGGCTGGGAATTGTTAAGAATTTAACGATTCCGATTCCGGTTCCGATTCTGCTTATCGATCCGATTCCTTATCAATTCTCTTATCGATTCTCATTGGGTGAGAGAATAAGTACAAATTAGTTTGTTTTCATTATCTCTCTTTAATATCTGATCAGAGGTGTGTCTTGTCTGTGCCGTGAAAGATTATCAAGAGTAGGCTACTTGAGGATTAGGAAATTGACAATTTTCACATTAATTGGTCCAAACAAAAAAATAAATGTTTGGCTTTTAAGCCCAAATGCCATTATGTGCCCTAAAAACTAAAAACACAGACTGAAAACAGTCAAGGAAGAGCTTGTGCCTTTTGGAATATTAACAGTGTTCATTTGCACTTGAAACCAAATTCAACTGACATAATAAATATAAACAAGTCTTTTGAAAAGATAAGACCAACTGTCAACTTTGGCAAATTAACCATTTTTATGCAGAAAAATCATCATGTTTGCCCTCTCAGGAAGGATACGAGATATTTAATTTATGTTCAGTGTTATTATTATATGATGATTGCGCCCTTACTCTGAAAGGGCAACGTGATGATGTCACTACGTTCACGTGAAGGAACCCTTTCCTTATAGGTCCGTGGAAGGAACGCCTTAGGTCAAACTGCCACGTTGTACGTTGTTGTTGAACTGACTGCACAGCAGTCAGTCATGTAGGCTATTCAAGAAGAGAATAAATTCTCCAGAAAGGCTAAAAGAGAATGTATCGCTTTGCTTATTCTTCACCACGCCAGCGACGAGGAGTCACCGCTCCATCTCAGCTTTACAATGTACATGCTGTTATGTGCAGCGCACTGTTTATTATTAATATAATGGCCCGTCATCAGACACACATAGCGGATGGGTTTATACATTGATCGCTGCATCAAGTAATCCAAGGCAGAGCTTTTTGTATGGGCAGAGAGCGTTATTTTAAAGAGGACCTATTATACTACTTTTCTGGTCTTAATTTCTTGTTTTACACTGCTATAGAGCAACCTGACACGAATCACATCACAAAAAACTATGTAGATTTTCGGGAAGCTCTTTCTCTTATTTTGGCGATCCAGCACGTCCTGTCAACACTTGAGTGTGTGTGCTTCGGCAATCTCCACTCCCTCCGCCTGTGCATCGGCCATCTCCGCTACCCTCCCCCCCCCTCCTGCAAACCCCACTCCGTTGTGATTGGTTACCTTCCTTCCGGAACACTTTCAGTGGCGGGAAGCGCGAGCATGGACCTATAAGGGCGCGAGGCAGACGCGAGGCAGACGCGAACAGGGAAGTGACAGCATTACCATACATGGAAACATCCGCGTGGTGAAGTCACAAAGTTTTATGCGACATCACGAATTATGAAAGGGTAGACCGCTTTGAACACGTGACTTCTCGACTGGCTAGAATAGTGTTTAGTGCTCGGCACAGACACCCCAGACGGTCAGCAGGGAATACGTCGAAATGCATGTAAGTCATTATTTGATCATTTAGTATGGTTAAGCATGACTATGAATCATCATAACAACGTTTATAGGTCATAAAAGTCAAAAAGCATCATAGGTCCTCTTTAAGTGTGTCTTACTGTCTTTATAAAGTGTCTTGTTAAACGTTTTCTTATCACCGGACCGCTGAGTCCCGCTGTGTGTTGTTTTGGGTCTGTCTCCACCGCCGTGCGTAAAGGCTGCATTTTAACAGCTGATGAACGAGAGTAAACAGCGGGCCTTTGGCAGCGGTAAAGACATCCTTTTTGCTTTGCTTTATGCTGCTCTCGCCTTTTTATGTATCTCCCCCTTTCACTTGCCCACACCTAGGCCTACACACACGTTAATTCATACATTTTATGTTCAAATCCAAGTGATGGGCAATTCTGGTGCCGACTAGTAAGGCAGCGGACTTTTAAACGTTTAACCGTCAGGATCGCAGTCTGCGTGCTTGCATGTTTGATGAAATGGAAACTTTACAATTGTTGCAAGTGGCCGTATTGTCGCCTTTTCGCGTGAAATACAACCACACTTTAGAGTGCTTCTGCCTCGACGTCATGTTTGCTGCGTTCTGAACCAAAACAAAGAAGCGCGTGTCTGAAGTCATGATGCATTTGCAACGAGCGGAACCGATAAGCGGCATCGTTAAGCAGGCATGTTAACGATTCCAAGGAATTGGTTGACTCGGCACCGGTTCTGAACAAGAACCGGTTCTCGATTCCCATCCCTAGCCGTGACACACTCCTTAAAGAGTGCCCACCACACTCTTGAAAAACAAAACAATAGCGCTGAATTAATGAGCTTCTGTGGTCTTAAAGGTGCAGTGTGTAATATGACATCATCAAGAAAGTTCTACAAAGTTCTAGAATGCAACGCACCCTGGGTAACCCCACCCCTTTAGAATAATAACAGAAGCTACAGTGGCCTTCAAGGACAAGAACAATTCTAAATTTTGAAAAATGCATCTGATGACATTCCAACTATGACACTTTCAAGATGGCGGCACTAGGCCTTGGTCCAAAATATGCAGAAATATGGACATATATGAGACCCTTTCTAAGGGAAAAAAAAATAATTCAAAAAATGTTTTTCAGCTATTATGCACTAAATTAAATGTACTTATGGATATTATAATTACTTTCTACAAAATCTGCTAGGAAATAAAACCCAAAATTCTACACACTGCAGGTTTAACTGCACCGCACTATTGGTTCTAACAGTTTTCCCATTTCCAGCTCTCCACTTGTCTTTGATTAAAAAAAGGCAAGCAGGACAGGGGGGAAGTGGAAGAAACACAAACAGTGACAGATAAAAGGGTGAGAGGTGAAGGCATGCACTTTCTAAGCTCAACTCCTTTCAGTGGTAATGAGCAGCAACACAGAGCTGCTGGAGGGAGAGAGACACTCGAGACTCTACTGTTAGATGAATTGGAAGGCATAGTGTATCTTGAAAGTATGAATGACTCATTGTTTGCATATACTACAGAGGACTTATACTATAAAAGGAAAAGTCGGTCAAAGCTAAGTTATACCAGAACTACCTTTAACTTCTCATGCACATTGTGCCTGTGACACAACGTGGCTCTCCTTATTAAGCTTTCCCACATAGCCATAAAACGGTAAGATAAACAGCTGTCACTCAAAAACTTTGCATAATTGTTCGATTGAATAAAGATCGTGTGACTGTGAGACCATAATATATGATTCACATCAAACTATTCAATGATCCTTGATGCCATATATGGAAGCATCTTCATTTGCTTTTACACTCATTTCCTATATTTTTTTCTTCAATTTTGCCACTGATCAGAGAGGGGGGGAAAAAGTACACAGATTTATGTCATGGCAGCACAGAAAGAGGACACATGAAGATCTGCTATTTTAGGGCTCAACCTCAGTCAAAGTGACCTGGAATACTGTCGCAACACCTCTCAGAAAAGGAACTTGAAACTGTGTAACCCCACTGCTTACTAAGCAAACGTAAAAGAAGAAGTGTTTCAGATCGAGACCTGGGTGATGTGTGTGTGTGTGTGTGTGTGTGTGTGTGTGTGTGTGTGTGTGTGTGTGTGTGTGTGTGGAGGGGGGGGGGGGTGAAGATACATACAGCCTTGTGTTTGAACAGCTGCCGCCACACTTGTTTTCATAGCAGGACACTGTATACACACATGCACATCACACGGGCTCACTACACATACAGTATCAAAGTGACCACACATGCCTCTCCAGTTAATCCAAGGGTCAACTTTGAAGTCAGGGTACAGCAGTGGGGTATCACGCCATTTACAGTAGAGCCTGCTGCAGTCAGCCTTTCCCAGGGCTTTGAGCGTTCATGGGAGAAAAAACGTCTGCATTGGAGCCCCCCAAAACAATGACACTCAAAAGACAGAGCCAAAGCAAACTCCACAACAGAGCCTACACACATCTGGGCCCAATGTAAATCTCCCCACATCCACCCCACCTACCAACCATACACACAGCTTCAAAAGGCATGCCCCAAATGCTTTTTAGCTATAATAAAAGCAGAGTCAAGTAGAAAATGGGAAGCCATAGAGGATGGGGTTGTGGACGTTTTTGGGGGGAAGAAAGACTGAAAGATACTGATGGTGAAATACAGTCAATGAATAACACAAAATGTGCTGGGGAACCACCAAACAGGAAATAAGTTATCAACAGTCGTTAGAGGAAGTTGCCATCTCAAATCCTTAAAAAAAGGGAGTAACTGTAAACACATGAGCTGATTAAAAATAACTGTCAAAAGAACTCAAGGCGTGACTATAAACCATTCCAAGATGTTTCATGAACATTAGAACCAAGATTGTGAAAACGGGGAAAATTTGTCATGGAGTTGAGAGGAACAGCAATGCTCCCAATGGTATCAGCTATGAAACCAGACTCCTCTAAAGCGATCCAGCTGGAAGAGCGGCTGCACAAGGCATTGATTAGACTCATATACAGAGTAGAGAGCCAGTTGTGCAACACGGTGGCTATGGCGTTGTGTAACAGCCTATGACCAGTGGAACTCCTTCGGAGACCCTGTTGTCAGTTGATCACTCAATTGAGCTTCTGGTAAGTGGAAAGTTTGCTGGGAAACTGAATGACCCACCCCTTTCTCCTCATCCAACCACCCTGCCCTCGCAACCCCTCTTCACTTCCTGCCCCTAAACACCTAGCAGCTCACACTGCTCTGAGTAAACGTTTCACAAACTGAAGGGGGTCTTACTGGCAACAACAAGCACGCTTTCTGCCCAAATAGCATTGGTATTTACATACAGGGCCACCGCCTATTTAGTTCACCAACTAGTCACACACACCGGCGCCTAGACTCGGGGAATAGCGCCACAAACTTGGTAATTGAATGTTATTCCCTCTATTTACCGTGCCATCGCAACGATTACTATATTTACATGTTTGTGTAAATCAGAAAAGGAATCGTCGTAATGCGGCTTTCGTAATCCTTTCCCGGTGCCAAAAAGATCCTATTAATCTGTACTAAACCCTCTTTGACCTCTCCTGAGCACAGTTTTGGAGTTTAGCATTCATGATTTTCCATAAGGATTTGAGATATTACCTCTATTTGATAGGATATAATTTCTAACAGTTATGCTACAGGCAAATCCCCCTCTGCTACAAGTGACAGAGAGAGAGGTGATTGGCTGGATATGGGTGACCTGATGACAGGGTTTGAGTGACATGATTCCATCTGCGACATGAGGAGACAGAGACATGTTCTCTTTGGATTCAGATGACAGCTGAAACCTTAATAGAAACTAAATAATAATAATAATAATAATAATAATAATAATAATAATAATAATAATAATAATAATAATAATAATTGATAAGATTTATATAGCGCTTTTTTGGAGGTCACTCAAAGATGCTTTACATCACATAGAATATACAATAGGCCTACATAAGAAAAACAAAAACAAAACAAAAACTACGGAAAAACAAGATACAGATTCAAAAAGAGGTTTGGAATGGTCAGGTGTGATGGGGTGGGTCAGGGGTCATATGCTTTCTTGAAGAGGTGAGTTTTGAATGAGTTGATTGAGTCTGCATTTCGGATGTTTATGGGGAGGGAGTTCCAGAGGGTTGGGGCAGCAATGGCAAAAGCTCTGTCACCTGTGGTACGGTGCTTTGATCTTGTGATGGGGGTCAGAAGGTTTGTGTCAGATGATCTGAGTTGGCGAGTGGGGGAGTGACGTTTGAGGAGGTCGGTGAGGTGGGGGGGGGCAAGGTTATTGAGGGCTTTGTAGGTGATGAGCAAGATCTTGAAATTAATTTGGCGCTCTATTGGGAGCCAGTGAAGTTTTTTGAGGATGGGAGTGATGTGTTCTCTTGAGCGGGTGTGGGTGAGTAATCTGGCAGCAGAGTTCTGGACATATTGGAGTTTGTGGAGGTGGGTGGAGGGGAGGCCGTAGAGGATGCTGTTACAATAATCCAGTCTGGGGGTGACGAAGGCATGAATGAGTGTTTCTGCAGTGGAGGGGGAGAGAATGGGTCCAAGGCGTGCAATGTTACGGAGGTGGAAGAAAGATACTTTTGTGATGTTTTTGATGTGGGATTTGAAGAAGAGAGTGGGATCTAGGAGGACTCCAAGGTTCCGGACCAGGGGGGAGGGAGTGACTGAGTGTCAGTCAATGCATGATAAAAAGTCTTGGGTGCAGGGGAGGCGGGATTTGGGGCCAATGATGATGATTTCTGATTTATTGCAGTTGGGTTTGAGAAAATTGTTGTTCATCCAGGGTTTTATTGCAGTGAGACATGTTGTGAGGGTGGAGAGAATGGCAGGAGTGATGGTTGCTGTGGAAATGTAAAGCTGGGTATCGTCGGCGTAACAGTGAAATTGTAGTCCATGGTGGCGAATGATGTGACCAAGGGGAAGAATGTAGAGGATAAACAGAAGGGGACCCAGAACGGAACCTTGGGGGACACCATGTGTGACTGGGGTGGTTATGGATTTGCAGTTATTGATGGATATGAAGTGGAATCTGTCTGAGAGGTATGATCTGAACCAGGAAAGTGTGGAGCCGGTGATGCCAATGGATGATTCCAGGCGACTGAGGAGTATGGTGTGGTTGATGGTGTCAAAGGCGGCGCTGAGGTCGAGGAGGAGGAGAATGGTGAGTGAGCCAGAGTCAGATGCAAGCAGGAGGTCATTTGTTACTTTGAGTAGAGCTGTTTCTGTGCTGTGGTGAGTTCTGAAGCCAGATTGAAATGTTTTATACAGTTGGTTTGAGTGGAGATGGTGTTTGAGCTGGATGGCGACAGAACGTTCAAGTAATTTGGAGAGAAATGGGAGGTTTGATATAGGCCGGAAGTTGTCAGGGTTTTCAGGGTTCAGGCCGGGCTTTTTGAGGATGGGTGTGATGGCAGCAAGCTTGAGAGAAGGGGGTACCGTACCAGAGGTGAGGGAGGAGTTTAAAATGGCAGTGATGAGCGGGGTGAGATTAGGGAGACAGGCTTTGACAAGGACAGAGCGGATGGGATCCAGGGGGCAGGAGGAGAATTTGATGCAAGTTAGCATTTTGGTGAGGTCAGATGGTGTTATGGGTGAGAAAGAGGAAAAACCTTGGTCTGCAGGTAGGGGGTCTGATAGTTCCGGGTCAGGGGAGGTGGGAGAGGAGGTGGTGAGCTGGCTGTGAATGTTTTCAATTTTTGAGTGGAAAAATGATAAGAAATTATTGCATTTGTCTTGGGTGAAGGAGTGTGGGATATTCTCCATTGGTTTTAGGAATTTGTTGATGGTGGAAAACAGAGTGCGGGGGTTTGAGGAGCCGGAGTGGATGATCTTGGAGTAGAAGGTGGAGCAGGCTTGATTGAGTGCATTTCGGTACAGAAGGGTGTGCTCTTTGTAGGCTTGGGTGTGTACAGTGAGTCCAGTTTTATTGCGAAGGCGTTCCAGTTGTCTGTGTTGTTTTTTGAGTTTGTGTAGTTCAAGAGTGTACCAGGGGGCAGAGTGAGTGATTTTGACCATTTTTGTTTTTATGGGGGCCAGCTGGTTGAGGCTGGTGGACAGAGTGTGGTTGTAGAGGTTGATGAGGTCCGTTTGAGTTGGGTTTTCAGGGAGGTTGGAGTCAGCAAGGGTGTTGGATATACATGTGGAGAGGGAGATAGGACAGATGGATTTGAGATTACGGAATGTGATAGAGCGTTGTGGTTTAGGTTGTGGAGTGGGAGTACTGATTTCTATAATTATAGCTAGGTGGTCGGAGATGGTGAGGTCGGTGTGTGTGAGTTTTCCTATGTTGATGCCGATGGAACAGACCAGGTCCAGAATGTGTCCATGGCTGTGGGTGGGGAAATTTACGTGTTGAGTCAGGTTGAAGCAGTTGATTAAATCCAGAAAGTCGGTTGTAGCTTTGCAGTCCGGGGAGTCAATGTGAATATTAAAATCACCTAGGAGTAAAATGGATAAAGAGATGAGGGACAGTTGGGTGAAGAAGTCTGAGAAATCTGACAGAAAGGATGGGTTGGGTTTTGGAGGACGGTAGACGACAGCGATGATGATAGGTTGCGGGCCGGGGAGTTTAAAAACCAGGTGTTCAAAAGATGATGCAGCAGGGATGTGGAGGGGCTGAGGGCTGAGGTTTTGCCGGTGAATGGCAGCAATCCCCCCCCCGGCCTTTAGTGCGTGGGTTGTCCAGGTATGAATATTCAGCAGGGGTGGTTTGATCTAATGCAATGTAGTCCAGGGGTTTTTGCCAGGTTTCAGTGAGACAGAGTAAGTCCAGTTTATTATCAGCGATGAATTCATTTAAGATGAGGCTTTTATTGTTGAGGGATCTTGCATTGAACAGGGCTATTTTTAGAGGCTTTCATTTTGAAATGTGTGTGGAGGAAGTGGGTACCGGACGGAGGTTGAAGTCATTCACCGGTAGGTTGCTCTGATGACGTGTATTGTTGTGATGATGGAATGAGGAAGTGCGGTAGCTGTGATCGGTCCAGAGGGATATGAGATGGTTTTCGTTTGTGGAATTGAGAATAAACATTCGACGGGAGCCTCGGTGAATGTAGCGGCGTCGTTTTAGAAGTCCAGCGGTTTTTATTGCAGTGGTGAGTTCCTTAGTGAGAGGCGTTTGATGATTTAGCCGGAGAAGTTGTGAAGTTGTGTAGCGTTGAGCCATGGCCGGGTTGATGGAGCAGGTGTATTGCTGTGACAGATGGAAGGAAAGTAGCAGGCAAAGGAATACCAACCGTAACATAGCGGATGGAGTAGCCGAGCCTGGGCTACGGTGGCAGCGGTCCTAGCCGTGAGCAGGTGGATAGCCTGCCTGTCGGGGATAGCAGCGGTTGTCACGCGGTGGCTGACTGCTGGAAGGCAGCGGTCCTACCGAGCAATGGCTAACCACAACGTTAAAGAGGACCTATTATGCTACTTTTCTGGTCTTAATTTCTTGTTTTACACTGCTATAGAGCAACTTGACACGAATCACATCACAAAAAACTATGTAGATTTTCGGGAAGCTCTTTCTCTTATTTTGGCGATCCAGCACATCCTGTCAACACTTGAGTGTGTGTGCTTCGGCTCCCTCCGCCTGTGCTTCGGCCATCTCCGCTCCCCTCCCCCCCTCCTGCAAACCCCACTCCGTTGTGATTGGTTACCTTCCTTCCGGAACACTTTTAGTGGCGGGAAGCGCGAGCATGGACCTATAAGGGCGCGAGGCAGACGCGAGGCAGACGCGAACAGGGAAGTGACAGCATTACCATACATGGAAACATCCGCGTGCGACGTAACAAATTATGAAAGGGTAGACCGCTTTGAACACGTGACTTCTCGACTGGCTAGAATAGTGTTTAGTGCTCTGCACAGACACCCCAGACGGTCAGCAGGGAATATGTCGAAATGCATGTAAGTCATTATTTGATAATTTAGTATGGTTAAGCATGACTATGAATCATCATAACAACGTTTATAGGTCATAAAAGTCAAAAAGCATCATAGGTCCTCTTTAACGGTGGTCACCCAGCAAGGATTGCACGCCGAAAGAAGCAGCAGCAGAAGCACCAGTGCGTAGTCGAAAGACCCAGGTAAGGGCCGTAGGAAACAAATAAAAATAAAATAATTCAGGAGGGAGAAGCGGCAGCCAAACGCGCCAGCGTCCTCTTACCTCCGAGTCAAATATGCATCTATATATAGTACATTAAAAGTAATAAATAATAAATATCGAGTAAATGAAAAATAATAAATAATAGCAATCAGATTTTTTCTCATGGAGGGATTACTACTTTATACCTACGGACTTTTGATCGACATGCTGAACCTGTGTTTCTTTATTACCATCCTGTATGAAGAATGAAAAAAAAAAGGAGTTGCTCAATGAAATACACGGTGCCAGCCACATCTAGCCCAATGTTTCTCAAACTCAAGGTCCCCTTCCCATTGCACATTTACTTTTCCCCATTTAAAATACAGTAGTAGCAGTAATTTTGAAACTTATCTTCAAAAGATCATTTCTATGCACTGATTCATTCTGGGGGGGAAAAGCCTTGAGAACAAAGGAGAGGGAGCGAGCAATGAGGACTAGCTGATGGACAGAGGGACATAGGGTGAGGAGGAGGAGGAGGAGGAGGAGGGGGCTGGTCCCTGCTGTGGACTTCCGCTCAGAGTGTGGAGAGGATAGGACGGTTCGTAGTCTCTCTGCTATCCCTTTTATCTTCACAGTCGAGAGAATCACGCATGCAGGCAGAGCAGAACCACATCTGGAACCCTCATCTACTTATCTGCCCTGCTCCTCTCTGGCTCCCAGAAGCTATAAATCACCCCTTCTTCTTGTGTGAATTTCTGCTTTAACCCTCCGCCTCCACAGTTTCATCCATAGCCATCCAAAGCCAGTCCTCCAAGTCTGCCCACCAGACCTTTTAGGAGTGCCACCTGAGCCTTGCTGCTTGTTATAAGACACTGCAGGGAGCTGACAAAGAGCCCAATTATATGATGAGAATTTGCTGGGAAAGAACAAGTTAACCTTGAAGCAAAGCAAAGGAAAATGGGTTAATCAAGTTTAGGGCTGGCCCGAATTATTAGAATATTCGAATACTCGTTCGGAAAATTAGTATTCGGAGCTTAAATTAGTATTCGGAGCTTCGTTTTTTTTTTTATATATAATTTTATTTATTTATTTTTTCAAAAAAAAATTTTGCAAGAAGCTAGTACTGCGGACTTCCGGGTTACAGAGCATGGGGTAGGTGCGATCGCTCTATAGCTCCCGCTAACTATTTCAGACCTAACTGATTAAACCCTATTTTCATCGATTTTTTTGTGCTTGTGTTGCCGGTAACACTGATACTGTTTTGGAGAAATGCCTAGAAGCAAGAAAAACGCAAAAAGAGATTCGGCATAGTCAGATATGTCCTCGGACAGCGTGGTTAGCATGGACGTTGGGGCTAGCTCAATGGCTTCCATTTCGGATCTGCTTGAGCAGCATAGAGCAGCCACCGCTGGCTGAGTTTAAATCCATAGCCGCTGAATTTAAATCATCGTTCGCCAGCATGGACACTAAGCTGGACAACATCCAGGCTGTGGTCTCAGGCCAGGGGAAACGTATAACCGATCTCAAGGAGATTTATTTATTAATGATCTATTTGCTAGTTTTTCTCAATTGACAAAACATTTTGGTATTGAAAAGACAAATTTTTTCCGATTTCTGCAAATCAGGCATTTTACGCAGAAGTTAATTCCCCAATTCCCTTATAAACCGCCAGACAATCATGTCTATTTGTTTCTTTCTGTAAACCCCACATTAAAAGGCTCAATTTCTGTGTTTTTCAACCTTATTTCAAAGTTGCATAGCCCCCCTTTAGCAGCTATAAGAACCCTGTGGGAGCAGGACCTCGGTTCTGCCTTCACAGATCACATGTGGGATTCAGTCCTGGATCGGATACACTCTACCTCCATGTGCGCTCGACATGCTCTTGTGCAATTTAAAGTAGTACATCGTATCCACATATCTAAAACTAAATTAGCTTGTATGTTCCCCGATGTAGACCCGACCTGTGATAACTGTAAGAGCGCACCGGCATCACTCTTTCACATGTACTGGTTGTGTCCCACCTTGACTGAGTTCTGGACATCAGTTTTTCAAACTATTTCTGAAGTAATTCAGCATCAAATTGAGCCGAACCCTTTCACTGCAATCTTTGGCATTGCCTAAAGTGAAGCTGAAGGTACTGGCCTTTACTTCATTACTTGCTCGTAGGGTTATCTTACTCAAGTGGAAAGATCCTGCTCCTCCTTCCCACTCACATTGGATTAGAGACATTATGTCATGCATGAATCTAGAGAAGATACGTTACACTACCCAGGGATCTGAGAATAAATTTGACAGAATTTGGCGCCCCTTCTTAAATTATTTCAAAAAAACAACGACAACAATAGAAGAGTAGCTACCCCCTCCCCTCTTTTATTTAATTCAATTTTATTTCTTTATGTTTTTTGTTTCATGTTGATTGTTTGTTTTTGTTTCTTTGAAGTGTGTATTTTGTTTTGTTTCGGATTGTGTGTGGTTGGGTGTGAGGGTGGGAGGTGGGTGGGGTGTGTGCAGGGTTAAAGCAAAGACCGATGTTGCATAAAAAATATGGAGTCAGCCAAAGTGCATAGACAATGTCTTGCCTTATTGAACGTTTGCTTCCTGACTGATTTAGGAGAGAACTATATCCAGCAACAGACATGACTAGACTAGACTCATACTGTCAGGGTTTTCCACATTGTTTTAGAGTGAAGGTGGGCCACTTAACCTGAAATCAAGAGCAACTCCACTGACATCTTAATATATCTTTTTGCAATAAAAACATGGACCTTCAAAGAGAAAGGGAGCCATTTGACACAGTCAATGGCTTATATCTAATGAGTGCGGCTATTGCTTAGATCAAAGAGACAAGATGCAACAAAATCAAAATCTGGGTGGCTAACCGCTGCTGCTGAACAATTTCCTGGGGGAAACCCTTAATGCAAATCCTGAGAGCCACGTCCAAAGCTAATATGTCTCACAAACAGCTCACTTTGCCCTGTTGGCCACTTGCTAAAGTCAAAAATAGAAAATCTTGATCCATAAAAAGATAATATGTCACTAGGTAGTCGGTGCACGGGTCAAAGGTATTTGAGTCAATGTATGTGTCTATGTGTATGCCTGTGTGTGCACGCTCGTCTGAGCTATGAGCGTGTTCAAGTGACCTGACTGGACAGGACGCGAGACGGCTGGAGGAATGTAGGGGCTGTTCAGGCTGACATAACCCAAGGAGGAATGTATATACCATCTGCATGACCGCGCGCGCACACACACACACACACACACGCACACACAAACACACGGTACAGCAAATCACTACCTTCTCCCCCTCTCATTTGTTCATTTTCTTGCCTCCATTGCTTCAATCTTTCTGTCAGTGTCCCTCTGACTTCCACCCACTGCCTCTATTTACCCCTCAGACCACTTAACAAAGTAGTGAATCAAAAACCTATAGTTGTGAACCAACACAATGAGGGCGAGGCAGGGATATGGGGCTACTAATTAGAAGATGGTGAATCAACTGGAAAAGAATAAAAATAAATTGGGTGGCAGGGGTTCACTGAGCCTTGCCCCGGCTGTCAGTGGTGACAGCAGTTACACACGCTTCATTTTAAGTGGATATGAGCTGTGGCACCCCGATATGTCACCCCACATATCGGGGTCAAAGCACCCGGCTTCTGAACTTGTTTTCTTCATGTCTGTCGTTCCACGCCTGGGGCCGATTCTCAAGGGAACGCTTCCCCACAAACACACGCACACGCACACGCACACGCACACGCACACGCACACACACACACACACACACACAATCCCACACCCTCTCTTTCATGTTTTGTCTACATTTCTGCCCCCATTCTTAGAGAGTAACGTCCCTGTCAGTGAGGTGAATAAAAACACACCTTGTTGTCAGGCTTGTAATCAGAGATAAATCATGTGGGCATTATATGAGTAAGTCCCTCAAGGGGAAGTGTTCTCATGCTGTGTATGTTAGTCTGAGTGTGCGTCTGAGTGTTGCAAAAGAGAGGAGATTCTGGGAGTCAATCTCCAATGGCAATGAGGACAGTACTTAGACAGGCCAGACATTGCACTTGTTACTGTTGAAGGATTTGTTTTATGCAATGTCTTCCAACCGAAATGGGACTAGGAACGATTTTATGGAGAATTGCAATAAAATAATTACGATATGTTGAATTTCCATTATTGGGATGATCACGAATCAGGATAATTGAGGAATATTTTCATGAGTCACGCTCATGATAACTTGCTAACAAACAGTCTTGCCTAAAAACACCTTCCAGAACAAAACATAAAGCACTGGAGTGGACCAATGAAGGCTGAGAGCAGAAGAAAATCTAATGCCAATTGTCATCATATCAAAAATAAATGAGCGGAGGAGGAATACAGCCAATAACATTAACGTGCATCAAACAAGAAGAATGTCTAAGCCTCTGAACAGCTCTGCACAGTCAGAACGTATATCAAGCTACACAGTAGGCTAGTGTTTGCCTGTCAAGAAATGTGCGAACCTACGCCTGAAGGCATGCTGGCAGCCTTATATGTATCATATCACTGTAAGTAAGCTACACACATCTACACATCTATGGGATGATTTAGTGGTGTGTCAGTGCACCTCTGTTCTTCAAAAGATAAACCTTTTGGAAAATGAAGCTGGACTCAGCGTTTTCCACTTGGCACTTTTATGCTGGTATGAGCAGCTTTCTGGTTGGCGGCTGTATTGCCTCACATCTTACATTTGACTGAGCTAGCAAATGCAAAGTTGACCACTTGATTCCCGAGGCAAAGTATAGAGAATTTCACACGGGGTGAGCTGACAACTTGAACCGATTACCCGAGTACTGCTCGCCTCATCTTATGCAAGGCAAGGCTTGCATAAGAAGTTTCATTTCTCTTTCGCTGGCGGTCTACAACGGAACTGTCACGCCCTCGGTTTGCCCCGACAATTTTTAGTAGAAACATCTTGTCAGCAGAAAATACAATTTTCTATGAGACACAAGCGTGTGATGATAAGTAGAATAATTTTCTTTTTTTGACAGGATTTCTGTCAATGAAACTTCTCTACTCACGGTGCAGGCTGAGGGTGATGTTGATGGTGCGGATGTTAGTCACAGTCTTGAGGTCAGGGATGCTGGCACACTTCAGCTGAGTGGCGGCAGGTGTGTCCCCCACATCTATCCAGCAGACAGTCTCCTCTGCATAGTTGAAGTCCATGGCCATGGTCTGCTTGGTGGGGATGGTGGGCAGCCGGGACGTGGAGCCACTCAGAGAGGTGCAACGGATGTCATGGAGGTTAGCGATCAGCAGCATAGGCAGACGATCCACCGGGTCTGGGGAGGGTGAATCGGGGGTGGGACAGCAAAAGAGTAGAGAAGTCAAGGGTACATACAATAACATTGCTCATACATTGTACACCTGTTACACATTCCACATCTCACATGCTTAAAAGTCAGATGGTGGTCCGGCATCAGGCACACCTCTGTGGGGAGCCATTTCCAAAAGAGAAATAAATCTACTCCGATGACCTGCATGCTTGGTCTTTGCTGCACTTACTCAGCACTTACAATAACCTTACTCCGTGTGTGTATGTGAGTTTGGGCGTGTGTTCACCATTTTTGGCTTTGCAGGAGCGGTTGTCTGGCTGCCCCAGGTAGGCCTCCACACAGCTGCAGATGTAGGAGCCCTCAGTGTTTGTGCACGTCTGACTGCACGTCCCATACACATTGCATTCGTTGAAATCTACAGGAGAATGACACAATGCATCAACAGACACAGTCATTGAATACATTTATTGAGATTGCACAGTACTAAGTCACAACTTGTCGCATTGGGGTGTACTTGGACACAATATTTTCTGACACAAGGTTAAGATAAAGCAAAATGTCACTACCAAACACTTGTCCAACACACAAGTGTGATGGATTAAAATAATTCCAATGTGTGGCAAAAGGAAGTGTGATCAGATGATTTCATGACTTTTACTTGAATAAATCACCCGCTCACCTTTGCACGCCTTTCCATCTGGAGCAACTTCATATCCATTGCTACAGTAGCACTTGGGCCCATCATGAGTCACAGCGCAGTCGAACTGGCACCCATGGGACAAACAGTCTGGTGCCTTTTCTGAAGCAGAGAAACACGGAGAGACAGAACACATTAAATACTGTGGAGACTAATGTGGAAGGAGGCTGGGCCCTGCATACATATCAATAGCTCTTCAGAGGCAGTGGTTTAGAGAAATACATTTGAATACAATTGATTAAGTCTGCTTTTCAACCATTATTTTAATCCCGGCGCAATCTCCACAGAACCATACTGTTATATTCCTTTGCATCTAAACTGTCTCTGTGTGTGTATGTGTGTGTGTGTGTAAAGATGTCTAGGCTAGGGGAAGATTGGGAAAGTGTACCACCACCACACAGCTTTTATTAGCTACAAACCTCCAGTAATGTGCTGTGACACTCTTGAACTTGAGCTGATAAAATCTTGCATCACTCCCATCGCCTGCATCCACTGAGAACAGGGCTGTGACCTACGCTGTGGGGGTCAAGCCACCAAGAGTTAAATAAACCTGTGTATGAGGTAGTAGGTATTCTGATGCCCTCTCATTTATAAAACAACATTCCTTGCTTTTTGGTGTCACTCTTTCTATGTCACACACGCAAATAAGTAGAACTTCCTCTCTTCAAGCTTTTATCTCTGAATAAGGTTTACCGTGGATATGAATTATGACAAGCGTGTATTCTCAAACTGTCGCCATACATAATAACAAGCCCTAGATCCCCCCCCCCCTTGACGCTCCAAGGGAGCGGTCAGAGCAACACTGTATCAAATCACTTAACACTCACAAACACTCCACGCTGATCTAAAAGTGCTGAAGTTTACTAAAATCTTGAGCAAAGCTGATGAGAAACATCCCCCATTTAATGATTTTCCAGGTTTAAAAACCAGACATATCACAATTGTGAATAAGTTAAAAGAGAGGCTCTAACTAGCACACTGAAATGTATGGCGGTTACGGACACACTGTACTTACAGAAGCTAGTGATAGTATGTCTGTTAAGAGCGGAGATTGGACTGGGGGATAGGAGCCCTTATTATATAAAGCATGTGGCGCTCTGAGCCACAATGACCCTTTTGTTGTGGCCCTGCTGAAAGGAAGAATCCCTACAGCAAATACTGTGGCCCATATCGAATCCATTCACCGAGCCTCACACTGTGAGAGGGACCACAGGCGACTATAGAGTATCAAAATACCCACAGAACACACCTCTGTCCAGGGTCATTTGTCCCATTTTGTACCCGTGTGTATAGCTATGGGTGGGCAATGTGGACAAAATATTTCTCTTATTACCTTGTGATGATGCATAGTATTCAAAACACAAAGTAATTTTTATGAGAACAAAATCAGTTAGTTGATTTTTGAAGAAAAAGTCAAATTTAAGAACTCGTACTTTATATATATATATATATATATATATATATATATATATATATATATATATATATATATATATATATATATATATATATATATATATATATATATATATATATATATATATATATATATATATATAGATATAGATATATAGAGATATATATATATATAGACACACACACACACACAGTGAAGAAAATAAGTATTTGAACACCCTGCTATTTTGCAAGTTCTCCCACTTAGAAATCATGGAGGGGTCTGAAATGTTCATGGTAGGTGCATGTCCACTGTGTGAGAGATCACCTAAAAAGAAAAATCCAGAAATCACAATCTATGATTTTTTAACAATTTATTCGTGTGATACAGCTGAAAATAAGTATTTGAACACCAACGTTAATATTTGGTAGAGTAGCCTTTGTTTGCAATTACAGAGGTCAAACGTTTCCTGTAGTTCTTCACCAGGTTTGCACAGACCGCAGGAGGGATTTTGGCCCACTCCTCCACACAGATCTTCTCTAGATCAGTCCGGTTTCTGGGCTGTCGCTGAGTAACACGGACTTTCAGCTCCCTCCAAAGATTTTCAATTGGATTTAGGTCTGGAGACTGGCTAGGCCACTCCAGAACCTTGATATGCTTCTTACGAAGCCACTCCTTGGTTTTCCTGGCTGTGTGCTTTGGGTCATTGTCATGTTGGAAGATCCAGCCATGACTCATCTTCAATGATCTGACTGAGGGAAGGAGGTTTTTGGCCAAAAGCTCACAATACATGGCTGCAGTCATCCTCTCCTTAATACAGTACAGTCGTCCTGTCCCATGAGCAGAAAAACACCCCCAAAGCATGATGCTACCACCCCCATGCTTCACAGTAGGGATGGTGTTCTTGGGATGGTACGCATCATTCTTCTTCCTCCAAACACGCATAGTGGAATTATGACCAAAAAGGTCAATTTTGGTCTCATCTGACCACAAAACTTTCTCCCATGACTCCTCTGGATCATCCAAATGGTCATTGGCAAACTTAAGACGGGCCTTAACATGTGCTGGTTTAAGCAGGGGAACCTTCCGTGCCATGCATGATTTCAAACCATGACGTTTTAGTGTATTACCAACAGTGACCATGGAAACAGTGGTCCCAGCTCTTTTCAGGTCATTGACCAAGTCCTGCCGTGTAGTCCTGGGCTGATTCCTCACCTTTCTTAGCATCATTGAGACCCCACAAGGTGATATCTTGCATGGGGCTCCACTCCGATTGAGATTGACCGTCATGTTTAGCTTCTTCCATTTTCTAATGATTGCTCCAACAGTGGACCTTTTTTCACCAAGCTGCTTGGCAATTTCTCCGTAGCCCTTTCCAGCCTTGTGGAGTTGTACAATTTTGTCTCTGGTGTCTTTGGACAGCTCTTTGCTCTTAGCCATGCTGAATGTTTGGGTCTTACTGATTGTATGGGGTGGACAGGTGTCTTTATGCAGCTAACGACCTCACACAGGTGCATCTGATTCAGGATAATACAGTGGAGTGGAGGAGGACTTTTAAAAGGCGGACTAACAGGTCTTTGAGGGTCAGAATTCTAGCTGATAGACAGGTGTTCAAATACTTATTTTCAGCTGTATCACACAAATAAATTGTTAAAAAATCATAGATTGTGATTTCTGGATTTTTCTTTTTAGGTGATCTCTCATACAGTGGACATGCACCTACCATGAACATTTCAGACCCCTCCATGATTTCTAAGTGGGAGAACTTGCAAAATAGCAGGGTGTTCAAATACTTATTTTCTTCACTGTATATATATGTATGTCGCTATATAACTCACTCACTTCTACAAAATGCATTTGATAGCAGATAAATGATCACTTAATATTGCTCCTTTGATTCACTTATTTCAGCGGTGAAAGAAATTCCCTTTGATTGGGTTTCTGGAATGTGAATCTTCAGACCCCTTTCTTGTCCTTACCGCAGAGAACATTTGCAGTTGTACGATAGGAGGGCGAGCGGAAATGTGGAGAGAAGAACAGAAAACAAACGGAGAGCAGAAGAATGGAGATGAAAGGAGAAAGGGGGGTGGGAAGAGAGGAGAGAGGAAGGCAGAGCAAACGAGTGTATACAGGGCTCAAGGATATATGGAGTGGTTAGAAAGTTCCAGCTCCAAGCAAACAAGCAACAGCAGCGTGTCAGACGTTTGACCGGGGGTTAATGAAGGAGGCAAACAAATCACACAGTGACACACTGGAAGCCTTTAGTCCTAAACAAGCATGCCAAAGCCATTGATCCTGTTACTGCATGGATGGCAACCCTCAATTTCACTCCCATATACAGTAGCTATATAAAGGGAAGCAGGGAGTGAGAGCATAGGGCTGTTTGACAAAAAAGCTCACTAGACACTAGAAAAAACTGATATTTCAGACGATATCTCACATTTTTACACCCGTGATGGATGTTTATTCTGAAAATGTCCACGACTCATCCGGCTGTATGGTGGTCGAAGGGGTGATTGATGAGTGATAAAACGTTAAGAAAACTAACAGACATACAGAAGAGAAAAGAGGAAGTGCTATTTGAGTTTAAAAGATATGAAAGTTGCATTTCCGTCTAAAATCCAAATCACAAGGCTGACAGGGTGATGGGTCCGGTTGAGTCAGACAGGGAACGGTTGGTGTCATGGGGTCATGGCTGAAGTTACACAACAAAAACCGCCACGTCTGAATGATTTCATTAACCTCACTCATTGAAAAAAAGATTAGTTCATCTTTCCATCAACTGGCTTATAGACGAATCTCTTGCATTATACTAGAAAATCCAAAATATAATAATAGATAAAGTCTCTCTCTCTATATTCCCATACCCAGTCAACACCGTACAAACAGGCTATTCCCGTGTGTGACATTTTGAAGAGAGGTAATTCCCGGGACATTCCTACCTTTTTTGTTCTCACCATCTGGGAACACGTCTACACATGCCCAAGTCCTCTAGCGGACAGGAGCCTACGGTCTACCGAAACACAAATTACATGATTTCTACGACTTCCACTGAATGGCCGTACCCAATTATGCTCATTTTGAATGGATACTCATACCTTTCACATCATTAATTAGCATCACAGTCTCACAAATTAATGAATGAATGATGAAGAATTTGGACAAACTTATTATTGACTAAAACATTTATAATACCTATCTCCTTTTAATTAAGCAGGTGGGTTTTTGAATGGGAGAGGTGTAGGCAGGGAGGGCCAAGCAATGAGTAGTGCATTTATTTGTAGGTGTTTGGAGCTGCATAGTCAAAGGGGGCAAAGTAACCATATGCAAACAGAAGCAGTGCAGCAGCTTGAGTAATGAGCAAACAGTAGCTATCGCTGTCTCAAACAGTGGCAGCATGCTGCCCCAGACGCCTAACCTTAAACTCACACAAATACCAGAACACACAAAGCACACAAGCTGTGGCACAAAACAGCTCCAAACACAGAACAGATTAACTCTGAAAAAAAAAAAAACATTACTTTTTTTTCTGAAATTGACGGCCCATTTTGATTTAAGAAATACACTAGTTTAATTAACTCTAAGGTCTGCACACAAAGCAATGGACACTTCTAAGAAAGGCAATTAAAAACAGTTCTCTTCATGCAGGGTAACTATTACTGCAGGACAATGGAAGCCAATTGCATTCATAAACAATGGCCTCATGCCAGTCCAATAAGCAGGGCTCCATCTTTGAGATAGTAAGGAAAAAAAGGAAAAGTTCTCAAAAGGACTAGCATGAACTGATTTTCTCTCCCATATCAATCAGTCACTTCTGAAGGAGACAGGTCTAAAAGGCCTTAACCCCACACTTTAGAACATTGTCAACATATGTGTTTACAAGCTCTTGAGCAAGGCACCAAGGGCCAATCCCTCGTATATGTATAACAATATTTATTGCAACTCAAGAATGTTCTGAAAGGATAACTAGATTCTGCAGCCAATCCAATACAAAAATATTTATGAAATGTTTACTTTTCATGAGAATATGATCATTCATATTGTGTATACAGATAGCCAGATCAGCCAACTAACTTGGCTGATCTGCTTAATCAGGAATGTGTGGTTTGATCAGATAGTAATGCTATTGGTGTACGCATGTTCACATTTGCTTTGGTTTTGTTTGAGCAAAAAAGTCAAAAACCACAAATGAAGCGTATCTGAACTTTTGAAACATATTGCCGGTATCAACCACCACATCACCAATCACAGTCCCTGTCGTTACTCCCTTGCAAACATTCCACTACAGAAGAAACAGCGCCAACCAACCCCAAGCCTTGCTGCGCACTGTGTAAAATGCAGAGTAAATGTATTTCAGCAAGATAAAATTCCGGCCTAGCCTAACTTGCTGCACTCCCCTTTCTAACTCCCTCTTGTCAACAACTGTGCCAGAGTTACTTGGACACACTGACTGACAAAGTGTGCTTTCAGACATCAGTGTCCAGGTATACTTGCACAACCTAGCAGTTTGTACAAGCAAACACTAGGATGCTTGTGAAAAGGCCAGGCCTTTCCCTGAAAAGAGGGGAGCTCGCAAACAGCAATGCCACAGGTTTCTGGACACAGTGCTGGTGTGTTGCTGTGTGTGCGGGGTAATTGGTGTGCCAGGGTGTGTATTTACAAGAATGTGACTGTGAGAGTACATTTGTGTGCACATGGCGCATGCATGTACACACCCTTTGAACATGTAGGTGTGTGTGTGTGTGTGAGCTAAGGTGTATTAACCAAAGCCAAGGACAGCTGGACTTGTGTCCTCTGAGGCAGTGCATGTTGTGAAGCGGATGACATCATCAGTGTGTTCTGTAAACGCCTCTCTTGAGATTGTGACCAGTGTGTGGGATACCAACACTCTCACCCACTCTGTACAACCGTCAGCAGCTCAGTAATGCTCCAGTGCAAGACGAACCTTTTCACACTTAACTTTCACACTTTTTCATGATCGTAATAAAATCACTGCATCTTTTGAATCTTATAGCTCAACTCTATGCGGAAATTGTACTTGTTAACTCTTTTTTACAAGTAGTTCAATAACTAAGGAAATAAATATCTTTATTCAGCACGTGCAGAAGAGATAAGGGGAAACAAGAACTACAGACATTGTTTGAGAACTTGGCAGACCAACCCTTTGGACTCAAGGACTTGAGTCCACCGCGACCTTAGTGTTTGTTGATTGTTAATATTTGATCAAGTGAATTCATATTCTGGGAAAGGGATATTGATACTGAATTGCACAATGCATCACTACTGCCAAATAAAACATAAAAAAGCACACAGGTGTACACAAAAAACTAAAAGCACAAGTGTATTCCAACATGAGCTGCTGCAGCAATGAACAAGCAGTACAGGGACAGCAATATCTGAGGGCTGCCAATACACTGAGGCAGTCTTCTGTAGGCCGACTGCATTTGCTCCTTTGTCTGCTGCAACAAAGACCGACACTACGGACCCAATACGTTCCATCTCTCATTCTTCTAATTAATAGTGGAGGATTTGATGGGATTCTTCTTCTTGAGCTGCATCCGGGGCTGAATGCTCATCATTCCCACAGGGATTGTAGGGGGAAACAGCCTCATCGCTGAGCAGATTGACAAATTAATGACTTTTTCCCCCCAGAAAGAGAAATTCCATTGTAATTGCACAAACCAGAGCCAGCCAGCTCATTAAAAATGGGCCCAATAGAGGAGATTATTGAATAGAGATTGGATAGTTTTGGATGGGAAGACAAGTACATTGCTATAGGGAAGAGAAGCTGGGCTGTTCGCCTTTGACCCACAACAAAAGGCACTCTTGTCTATGTGCGACGGAAGAGTGAGTGAGATAAAATGATGATGAGGGCAAAGTGTTTTTGCAGGAGATGTAGATTGAAGTGAATCAGATGGTTGTGCTTATTACCTCTGCAGTGAGGCCCCTCATCCCAGCCGTCAGTGCAGTCAGGGACCCCGTCGCACAATTTGCTCATGTGGATACACACATCCGGGTCCAGGCAGCCGATTTCGTTGACAGGACACTGGTTCACCCTGTTGTGTGAGCCTAGAACAACAACAACAACAACAACAACAGAAGAAGAAAAAAACACACGTAAGGAAACACAGCAGCAGCACATAGCAAGACTTAGGGTCGAACTTCGAACAAACTACGTAGAACTCAAATGCAACTTGTTCAATACAGAAATGGATACATTGGAAATTGGAAAGATGTTTAATATTTTCATTAAACTAAACTCATCATTATAACCTTTATTATCAGGTCGTAAGATCACGATTTTTTATTTTTTTTTGTATTTATTTATTTTTTTTCCTCAAGACATTTTTTTTTGGGCATTTTTATGCTTTATTGATAGTGCAGAGACAGAGTTGAAATGGGGCAGAGAGGGGAGCGACATGCAGAGAACGACCGCGGGCCGGAACCGAACCCGGGTCCGCTGCTGGCCGAGGCCCAACCGAGCCAAAGGCGCCCCCTGTTTTGTATCTTTTAAGCGAGTGAGAAATGATGACTACGGAGCAAGAAATGTAGAAGAGATGAGAAACACAACAAAGCATGAAAGGTGCAACAACCAGCATCAGAAACAACATCCACCTTCTTTGTTCAATGCAAAGCCTGTGTGATAAGTGAGAATACAGTGCTCAATGTTGGGTCGACTAAGGTTTAGTGGAAGGACAGGTGATATGGGGTTTGCTCCATATACACTCAACAAAAATATAAACGCAACACTTTTGTTTTTGCTCCCATTTTTCATGCGATGGACTTAAAGATCTAAAATTCATTCCAGATACACAATATTACCATTCCTCTCAAACATTGTTCACAAATCTGTCTAAATGTGTGATAGTGAGCACTTCTGCTTTGCTGAGATAATCCATCCCACCTCACAGGTGTGCCACATCAATATGCTGATCTGACATCATGATTAGTGCACAGGTGTGCCTTAGACTGTCCACAATACAATGTTTGAGAGAAATGGTAATATTGTGTATCTGGAATGAATTTTAGATCTTTAAGTCCATCTCATGAAAAATGGGAGCAAAAACAAAAGTGTTGCGTTTATATTTTTGTTGAGTGTATGTTTACCATGGCTGCCTTACCATTTATTTGATAGTACGATTTTGGTAATCTCTGAGTGGGTGTAATTTGAGATTTGACGGTTCTCACTCTAGGCAAACTCCGACCATACAGAGGTTGTGAACAATCGCTCACATTTGTATGAATGGGTACAAGAATGAGCTATAAAGAAAAAAATTCTCCACACTTAACAGGGCATCATAGTGACTCAAAAATATTAAGTCTTGTTAAATGTTTCTCCTCACAGAAGTAGGTTTGCTTATGCCTATACTGGGTGAATTTGCTGCCATTCTTAAATCCGAGCCCATTTGTCTAATTTTAATACTCACTGCAGTCAGTTTCAAGACTTTCAATTCATTTCTTGTGAGGACAGTAAGATAAATTAACATAAAATATTAAATTTAGTCTCCCAATGTGCTCACTTGGCAGATATAAAAGGAATACTCAGTCCATCCAGAACATACAGTAGATGCAGTCTCTTCCTCTCACTCTTCTCTCTATCTCCCCTATCAGCCCACACTGCAGAGCAAACCGTTTGCTTTGGCTGTTTTTTATTCCTCCTCCTCCACCTCTCTCTCTCTGTGTTTCCCTCACTAACATCTGCTGACCCATTTTAGAAAAAACACTGGAAGCAGAGAATATAAAGTTCACCTCCTTCACAGGAAAGCCTTTGTAGAGTTCTGTGGTTTATGTGTGGTGCTGGATGAGGCTTTGAGAGGATGATATTTGAATACATGAAGCCTGAGTTACAAATCTAGTTTCAGGTGCACCCTGAAGAATCCTCCGACACAAAGTCTTCAGGGTCTGAATATTGGGCAGTCAAAATAAAATCTAATTTGCCTCTTTATTCCCGTCTCATCCGTGCAACTCAAGTTTTTCCCATTTTGAAGTGAGGCTCTGAGGATAGAGGGTGTCATCGTTTATGCGGTATGGATTGTAAAGCCTACTGATCCGTTATTTTTGGGAAACGAAAAATAAAAACTGAATTTACATGAAATTGAGTACGAGATGCCTTTGCGTCATGCGCATCCAGTTGAGATGTGGGAACTCACAAGGTCTTTGAGGAAGATACATTTACATTGCCCTCAGTGGCTATGACAAATATATAAAAAAGGAATAAATAAAAGGCGTAAGACATGCCATTAAAATAATCAAATGGTGGCTCCCTCATGCAGGGAATGCCTCATGACAGTTTTTATATGAAACGTTTGCCGGCATGTGGGCATTCACCGCAGAAAACCACAAGGGTTCCCGCAGAGTCCTCTCTATCCAGCCAAGAGATTGGTAACCACACACAGATCATAAAAGTAATCTTCGATAAGACAAGCACCTTAAAGTGCCATGTTGCATCCTCCTGTGTAGAAAATGTTAAACATTCGAAACAGAGAATTGGATTCTTATAGATCTGGCTTGGGGGAGTGGGAGAGCAATTCTCCCATCGAGGAGATGCTATAAACAGCCCTCCCACAGCCTCTGCCTCTAAGCCAGCCCAATTTACATTCAATAGACTGCCAAACCTTGGGATTTCTACATAAACCGCAGGAACTAATTGCCATGCACACAGGAAATAGCAGCCCGAAGAGTTATTATCATTTTCTTTGACTATAAAAAGGCAAGTCATAGTAAAGGTAACCTGAGAGAATTTAATTTTTTTAAAGTCACGTGGATTGAGCAGAAACACAACTACACCAGGACCCAGGGGCTTACACACTACAGCTACCAAGAAACTAGAGACAACAACACATGATAGACACACGACAAATACCTTTTCACCGGCCTTGACAGCAACAGAATACCATTATGGAAACACACTAACAATTGCCAGCAATACACAACAACAGGAAATAATTGTTTGAGTTCCACAACAGTGATATCTTGGCCGGAGCTGAATAGCGACCAGCAGCAGAAAACCAAATAGAAAGGACAATATAGAGGAATAAATAACTTTGCAGGAGGGACAATGGAGATGAACCCTGTACTCCCTCCCGCTTCAGTTTGGGAAATTGTTGGCAGTGTATTACAATAAGCTCCCATCACACTGACTGGCAGTAGCCATTTCCCCCCCATGTCATCTGTCATTGGAAGTAGAGCATTACTGTGCACATCTGAAGGGAAAGAATACAGAATAAATCGTGTTGTCTTTATTTCATGTGCACATACATACACACATTAAAATCCACAAAATATCTTAATACTGTTCGGGCATGTTGGTTCTGTAGCTGCTGCTGTGCATGTGGGCGAGTTTGCCATTTTGCCATACCAGGATTAGTTTCTGTGGGTGTTGCAGTTGACACATGGATACATTTGAACATATTCTATTTCTCCTGCATGTCCCTTGTTGTAGTGGTTCAACATCTTCTGAAGAAAACCTGGATCCATCAAATACTACTGCTACCCTTGCAAGCTGCTGTTTTTTTATCCAAGGTTTTAGTAAAAGATGCCACAACACAAATCCTTTTATTTTGAGCCAAAGGAAATGTCATTGTGCTTTAGGCTACTTCATAGCATCAACACAGCGCTCTATGTGTGACATGATCCCGATAACCATGGCTTGGAACAGCCCTAAGCATATTCTCAATAAAACCAATGTACATCACCGTCCAGATAGGACCGTCAACAGTGGCAACAAAAAAAATGCAGAGAAGATAGTTTTTTTCCTGATGGTAGTCAAATTGCATTGTTGTCACAAAAAGTAAGGCCGACAAGTGCCTCAAGTGCTGATCACATTAAGGTGTTATGGCATCCGGCACCTTTCCCTGTTAAACTGGTGATTTATGATGCGTCAGTGAAGCAACAGTACATAATGCATTTCATCAGGTCTGGGACGCCTTTTGAACTGAAATATCATTACATCAAATCCCAGATGGTGTAACAGTTCCACGAATATGGAAATTTCCCCGAAGCACTTTGCTGTATAGGCTGTATAGATGTCATATTCCCATCCAAATTTTAGCAAACATTAAAATACTTCGGTTTCTATTTATGTTTGAAAAGAATAGCCTACATATTTACAGTTGTGCGTTACCCTCTTCTCTTAGTTATATGCTCAGTCTAATTATAGAGGCCACAGGGACATTCATGATACCGAGTACATTAACTTCTACCTGTAATCATTTCTAGAACAGAGAACAATAAGTTATAAAGCAAGATAATGGATTATCATTAAAAACGGCAGCCCGAGGGGGCGCCCTTAGCTCACTTGGTAGGGCGTCCCCCCCATGGGCCTCGGCCAGCAGCGGACCCGGGTTCGATTCACTCCCCTCTCTGCCCCATTTCAACTCTGTCTCTACACTATCAATAAAGCATAAAAATGCCCAAAAAAATACCTTTAAAAAAAGCAGCCCGTGACGATTTGTACTTTTCTATTAAATATTGACGTTTTGTCCCTTTTGGCTTTTTAATCAAATGTATATCCTGATATAGTGAAAGGAATTGTCTGCTTTTAGTCCTCTATGTAATATAAATGAAGTGTCTAGATTGTTGTGCAGATTACACAGTTATATTTAAAAAATATATTTTATCTGGAGCACTCACAACCTGGCATGGAAATAAAACATACTTGATGTTGCAACTAAACTTTCTTCCATGCAAGGCATATAGCAAGGGGCTGGTGTAGTATAAACCTGTAAAATGACAAATATATTTTCTTTCCTTAAAAAAACATTTCTTAGGGATCATGGACAAAGTCCATTATTTTCTCATCCTACTTATAACTTTACAGCAAAATGCTCCTGCCTCGCCATAAGTTGAAAAGGCCTCCTTGCTCCCAACTTACAAAGAAATGCAACTGCTATGATTTGTATGAGACCAAAAGATAAGATCTATCACCCCTTGGCCTACATTTCCTACCACATAATTCATTTGACTTTTTCATGTTATTTTTACTCTATCTAAAATGCTTTGTAACTCCATTTAAGGAGGTTCTATAAAACGGAGATGAGATTATAGTGCATACTCATCTCCATCTGTAAAGGGGGGCCACAACACCGAAATGTGAAACCAACTTCTATGGGTTTTTACAGAAAGCGAATTATCTCTCCCACTCCACAAGTACCGTACCACAAAGAGCAGTGATTACATGGTAAATAAATCATTCAGGTCTTGAGCGCTCTGTCGATTAAAATAGGTATTATCTGCCCTAAAGTATCATTAGCGGGTGCTTCAGACTTCGCTTTAGGAGTGCAGGGATATAATCATCACAGAGCAATTATAACAATAATTTAACATGTCGCTTCACTGGGACAGCGCAGATTCTACAGTGAGCCCGGCAGCCGTGTGAGAGAGAGGGCGAGAGAGAACAATGCGAGTAGCTCGGCAGTGCAGTGGATAACAGAGAAAAATAGAGAAAATCGCAGCCGTCACACCTATTAGAGGGTGGCGTGAAAATAATTACATCGCTGCACTTAACTGTGTGATCAGCTAACGGTGGTATTAGCATATATTCACCCTTTCCACAGGGATCTTAATTGTTGAAAACCTTCTCCAATCGGCTGCGATCTCTCTGTCTCTTTATAGGAATTATGAGTGCATGGACGCATCATGATTAAAAAACAACTATGAGTTCCACTGGAAAACTTTATCACCAGCTATCATGTATACCATATTTGCAGCATGCGGCCTTTGGAGAGTAATATGACTTTGAGCAAAGACAATATCACACATTTCCCATGAGCACAGCGTAGATTAAGCTGATGCATCACTGTGTGTGTCACCTTCAAATCATTCCCCACATACAGAGTGTATATCCATCCCCTCGTATGTGGCTCTGGGTTCCTCTGGCCTGTCTGAGTGGCACTAAGCATCAGAGTTGTGACATGAAAGAGGGTCTCTCCCAATGTGGGCTTCCCTCCAACACCTCAACCTCTAGTCCCACCACCAACCCCCATCTCTCAGTTCCCGTAGTTATGCAATGGCCCTAAATTTGGATCCCCTGTCGATCCTTTGTCCTAAGCATAAAGGCCCACTTTTCTTGCTGCTCTTCGGGTTCCATGGCAGCCCAATGACGGACCCCAATAAAGTCCGCTGTCAGCTCGAATAAATATGTTGTGCGGGCTGACAAGCAAGGCCGGCCCACTGCACTGACTCTCCCCACTCTGGAGTCACTCTCTTTACAGCAGCATGCACAACAAGCACGTGTGCATATGCCCAACCCTACCGAGTCAGACACAGCATTGAGGATTTACAGTGTGGCATACAGTGCTCTAACTGAAAGAAGACCTGATTTCTTTTCAACCCTAGACCCTAAACTTTTAGGATAATTTTTCAGATAATTTTTGATATATTAAAAGCTGAAGATGTAGACAGGAAACATGGGGAGAGAGATTGGGGCAGTAACATGCATCACACATTGCCAGCTGGAACCAAACTGGCGACAATGCAATAATGTGGGTTAGGGTTAGGGTCATGCACAGTAAACCCTCAGCTTCCAGATTTCCTTTCATCTTGACAGTACTGAGACAACATAACAATGATAAATGTCACAGCTTCATTATACTAGGGCTTATTTGATGTGATGTTTGATTACACATAATTTAGCTTCTGGCTTTTTCTTTTTAAACTCTTGAAGCATAATCCACTTGTCTACTACCAATACATCAGTGTATTCTTGAGAGTAATCGCTCCCCCGTTATAGGAATAAATGCACTGCCTTCTTCTCATATTCTTATCATCTGGGAACATGCATGGTTTATTCTCCCTCCAGACAAACCTTTTTCATCCCATAAAAACTCTCGTAATCCACCGACAATCATTTGAGTGTCACAAGCTGGATTCTCCCAGTAAAAACAGCAACACAAAAGGCATTAAATCTGTGTACCTGCTTGTTCAAACATTTCAGTCTGTTAAAACTGTTGCCACAGAGTAAGGCAGAATGAAATTTCTCTGCTCCAAATGCAATCAAACTGTCACTCTATGAAAAGCGCCGTGGAACATTTCCCCAAAGTCACATCGAAGGAGACGGCTGGCAAAAAAACAAACCGAGTCACCATCTGCAGCCAGAGAGGAAAAACGGTGAGCCAATTACACCACAGGAAAGGCTGGAGATGAGATATGAGGAACAGGGGATGGAGACGACTGGTGTCTAGCTTCTCCTCCGCCTGCTTTGACAGACAGAGAGGAAGACAGTCGGACATGGTGATGAAAGAAAAGAGGGAGAGAGAAGGAGACAGCAGAGAAAAAAGCAAAGCGGTGCCTGTGTGGCGTGAGAAAGCCCTGTGTTCTCTGTCTGTTGATAGGCCGGGTGAAGCTGAGGAGGGCTCAGGCCCACAGACCAGAGGGATTTACAGGGCTTTGCTCCTTCCTCTGTGCAAGCAGTGTGTCAGCCACTGCCGCTACACACCCTCCTGCCCCCTGCCTAGGGCCCCCTGCGAGTAGAGCTACATGACAGACATAAGAGACGAAAGGTTTCCCCCCCACCCTACAGAAAATGTATCAGAACTTTACAAAGCCATTTCCATTTTCCTCTCAATCTGCTCATTTTCTCCTATAATTTTTTTTAAAAAGGAACATCCCTTCGCCCCACTTTCCCCTCACCATGCCTCCACACCATCCCACCACCTTCACCGTGGGTTCTTCCTGGTCGTCTTGGAGAGGCTGCTGAGGCCTGACAGTCAGATGGGCCGGACAAAGCACCATACGCTGGCCAGCGTCCAGGGCACAAGATGGACAGATAACCTTGTTGTGTGGCCCACAACGGCCTTGGGCAGCTGCACAGAGATGATAACTCAATCTTCTCATCTGACCTCCCTACCGGCACTTCCCCTAGGCCACGACATCCATCGATATGGGCCAGAGTTTGTGAGTGTGTGTTGTGTAGTGTGTTAGCGCAAAATTGTCCTGCTGAAGTTTCATGAAACTAAGTGTCTGGATTTGAGAGTGTCCACATTGTTACAGTAAATCCTTTAGGCCTCCTCAGCCAAGGGTCCCTTAGTTTCATGATGAAACTGCATTCCAAGGTCTATCTCCTCAAAATTACTGTCTAGCATCAATGAGAAAAACACATCCGTGTGTGTGCGTGTGTGTGTGTGTGTGTGTTACTTGCACTAGCCTATAGGAGACAACTTTAATGACAGCTCGACAATACGAGTGCAGGAATTGGCTTGTTATTTGCAAGTGTATACTGCTTTGAGTAACAGGCTCATTTTGCACTCACTGAATGAAAGTGGATAGCACTCGGTGGGGAAAGAAAGGTGGCGTATTTGCATGATTGAAATGCGTGTCACCCCCTGCTTGGAATTCCCCCTATGGACTTTTCCAATGCTAAATCAGGGGCTAAAAGTCTAAGAGAATTAAAGGCAGTTGTTGCAGAAAGTTGTTTTGATGATGAAAAGCATTCCTTCATGGCAAGCACTTCTCTTGATGGAGAAAGTGCTTACATGCTAAGGCTTATTCAAACATCTGTTGCCATTCGCTGGCGCGACCACAATGAATGTGGTTTGTGCAAGAATCATAATTGCATACAGACTTGGGATACAGACAGGGAGTTTTTTTATAGCAATTGTTGAAGAGAAATGCTGTGAAGTGAAATCGAAGTGGTGACACAGCACTTTTAATTTTAACTGCAGCATGAAAAACTTCAAAAGTTATAAACTAGTATATGCATAATGGCCCTCAAAGATTTCCCCATGAGAATAATCACCTCATATGACGAAAAGTGTACATTAACACAAGCCCTTCTGGATGGTTAAAAAACGGCACACATAAACCCACACGAAAAAAACAAACAAGAATCCCCAATCATCATTATCATCGCTTTGTCCCAAACCTTATCAGTTCTATATGGACCTCTGCAAGGTAAAACATGCATTGGCATCATAAACAGCTCAAACACCCTCTCCCTCACCATTATCTCTGTTAGATAGAGAACTTTTCAACAACATACCACCGCCACCACCTGTAAGATCATTAAAAAATAAAAATAATAGCAGCAGTACTGCATGGAGTGTCATTTAGACACACAGTGCATAAACTCTTGCCCTGAGGGCACCTGTCAACCACTTCCTGAGCCCTGAGCCTGTATGTAATTGAGGTGAAATGGTTTGTCTGTAACCAATTGAAGCCATGCAGTAAGGGGAAGCCAGTGCAGTCCCTGGGAGAGGATGACAGGGTCACACCTGCAGACAGCGGCCTGTACAGGCAACCTGCTGATGGATATCTGAGTACCAGGGGCTATAAGAGGGAGGTGCACACTGGGGGTCTGAGGGCTACGACGGGCCCCACCGCTGGCAACCTGCCCAGACCCCACCGGTCCATTTATGACAACAAGTCATGCATGTCCATGTGCAAGAACATGCATCCGTACATGCACCTCCCCATCACTATGCTTCAGTTGCTCTCTAATAAACAAGCCATGGGCTAAGGATGCTAACAAGCAACTAGACCTTTGGCATCCACAGTCACTCCAACCACAGCAGTCATGTCAACGCTTCATGTGATGCAGCGTTACAGCCCCACTACAGTGGCAGAAGTCTGTCTTTAGTCTTTTTGTCATAATTACAGCCCAGATGAATGGTTTGGAAACAACAGGCAATTAGACGTCCAGACAGTGTGATTCTGAGGAGGACACTTTCTTCCAGCATGGGCACCAGAGGTGTAGATCAAAGATCCACACCAGACAAAAGCACACGTTTACAACACCCGCCACTCAGACAGCAAGTGAATTCCTAATCGTCATAAACAAGAACAGGTGGCATTTAACAGAGACAAAAATGGCGCTTCAGCCAAATCAGCTTTACAGTTATTGTGTGGTTTTCATTACGTGGAACAATACAGACAGATTCTTCTTATTTTCACTTTTCACATGTGCCCTTTTCAACTTGTGTGGAAAATAGCTCCATGTTGGCCACATGCACTGTCTCCAATGTCACAGTCTCTGAATTACACAATGGTCGGACTGTGGGGTCGATCCTGCACCAAGATAGAATTAAAGCCAAGCAGCCGGAAAGAGGAAGTAAAATAATAGGAAAAGCGTGTTTGCGTTGTGAAATTTCACCAAGTACTCTTTGCGAATCAAGCCTGTAGTCAGTAATTAACTTGAACTGGAGATAATGTCGTAATTACACAGTAGCATGCACCGCTCTAATTCCTGTCAACACCGACGCACACAACTAGACTGTGGTCAGGGGGTGGCATGTTGGAACAAAATGAGTGGAGAGCAGGGAATTTTCATGGAATTCTCAGACTTGGATAAAACTTAGTTTGAAGTTTTGTAAATTTTGCGACTGAACGTATAACACCTTGAGCTCCTCAAATAACACAACTGCACCTAAAGGAAACAGGATTATTCAGATGACAGTCCCTCTATCTACTTTTTCCATGAGAGTTCTGTTGGGATCAGCCCTTGTTTACAGCGTGTCGGTCAGATGCAGTACTGGAGAAACCAAACCGATGACCTGCAAATCCTTTCACAATGTGAATGGATAAGCCAGAAGAAAAAGAAAAAATTTTAAAAAAATTAGCAAGATTTATAAATACCCTTTGGAGTCGTACTCCTCCAACTCTCCCTTCTCCATCTATGCTCAGGACCCATTCATACAATGGCTTTATCTGCACCCCTCCATTCCAAACACTACTTACATTTAATGGACGGATCAGCTCCGGATAAAATAACAGTCTGGCTGCCTTGCATTGTAATACTTAAAAACGATGCCTCACCCTCTACTGTGTCTGCAAACACATACTGAAAAAGTGCATTCATTGCAGTGACAGATATTTATTAAAAACGCCAAAGAAACTCACACGGATAGAGAAGCGCCTTCACTGTAGATGAAGGCAGATTAGAGCCCATGAGTTAGCGTGTAATTGAGCAAAACATATCTTGATGTTGATCTTTCCGTCTCTCCATGCGTAAGATGAATCACACCATTGTCTGTGTCACCAAATTACATGAGTGCTGTGGAAAATTCACTCAGTTCCATTTCTTAGTGAGAAGGGCAGAAATTGAATTGTGTGTGAATGATGTGGTACACGTGTTGTGTATACATTTGCTCATATAGTGTGATAAACATTATTTATGGAAGTACAATCAATAATTTTTGTTTCCGGAAAAAAAAAAATCCTTAAGAAATTCATTTGAGCTAAACGTACTATACACTTAATGAATACATTTCTCACTGCAGAATCTTGAATCAATCAATGTAGAAGAATGACAGAGGAAGCAGATGAGAGAACTTTTTTATATTCAGCTTTAACTTTTTTGATTTTTGCTCTAAATCAGAAATGTTTTGGCGTTTCATCTCCGGGTCCAAATGATGTCGAAAGATTGGATACTTAGCACAGCTCAAACTCAACGTACGTGCGGGAGCCAAACTCTAACTGTCACTGTATCTCCACACCTACAGTTAACTGTTTATGTCACCTCAGCATAGTAATAAATCCCCTCAATTATCTCACACATGCTCAATCCTTAATCCCATGTGTTAATACTTCAATAAATGTTTTCACCCCCACAATAACAAGTTGCTTAAGGCCGAGTGTCAGCTGCTTGTCTCTGCGTGCCAGAGACTATTGTGAAAACGCTTGTGGCATGACAGATGCGAGGTCGGGTGGGGCTTATGCAGACAGTAAAATCACCATTAGCGCCCCGCATATAAACAGAGGGAATGCTTTTAACCAGGGAGAGTTTACAGTCCGAGCGGGAGTACGGAGAGGCTGACAGATGTGAGTGGAGTGTCTGGGGGACGAGACTCTTTAAAGGGACTGCACAGATCTCGCAAAGAGTTGAGACAAGAGCAGACGCATCCCATGAACATCCAGACTAAACAAGGCCACGTAATTGGAACTATTACTCAGCAGAGCAGCCAGAGCACACTGTGTGTGAGCCTGTGTCCTTCGTACAGAGGGCATAACCTACCCTTTTATTCAAGCCTGAAATTAAACTGTCTGACCATTGTGATATTGATCCGTTTCAAAGGCTCTTTAGAGCTAGTGAATTTGATCTATATAACATCATGTGCAGCAAACAATGTGACGGTATACAAGGTAGAGACAAATACATAGGCTAATAGAACATTTTAAAAAGTAAGACCAATTTCCCAATGACCAAAACTGTAGAGAAAAATCAACATAATTACTTTGGGTTAAGGAACAATTTTGGCAAAATGTTAAAATGTGTTCTAAGTCAAGTGAAAGTTTGATAAACTTCAAATGATAAGATACATGTTTGGATTAGCAAGATAGCAATTAAAGCTGAGTAGAAAGCAGTACCAATCCTCATTTACTCGCTAAACAGCTTGGAGAACGCTTGAGAGTCGAGGACACAAGCCTGCTGTCAAGACAGTTTTAGTAGCTCCTTTAATGCAGCCGTATACTTACAGATATCTGGTGATTCGTCCGAGCCATCCGGACAATCCTTCTCCCCATCGCAGCGCCAGCCCCTAGAGATACAGGTCACCAGGTCCTTACATACAAACTGCTTAGAGCTGCACGTCTTGGGCTGCTCGTCCACTTTGGGACCTGAAAAGGAGGAGACAGAGAAAAAAAGATGTGTCATCATTAAAAAACAACAACTGTGGCTAGGAATTCCTCTCAATCACAAATGCATTTAAAGAGGAACGTAATTCACCTTTTTTTTAAGAATATTACTTTAGGGCATCTTTGCTTTGAATCAACCGTTTTTGGAGAGACAGAGAGTCAATGGGACAGGGAGGGGCCGGTATTAGAACCCAGGTCTGCTGTGCTCTAAACGCTACACCACAAGCACCCCCATAGAGTTTTTTCTAATTTGTTATAATGTTGCTTTTTTAAAATCACTTTTTAACTTTTCTCTCTTGTAAAGGATCTACATAGGAAATTTCCAGCTTCAAGCAGCATAGATCTTAACTCGGCAGGGCAACGCAACATGCAAGGGTCAGCCCAAGTTTACAATGCCGTTTTTGTATCAAAGGACCCACAGGCGCACTCTATACAGAAAGGAGGGGGGGGGGGGGGGGGTGGAAACCTCTACAAGTTTATAACCAACAGTGGTGCCTTTTAGTTCTGGGTTTGTTTGTTGTTTCCTCTCTTCTTACGGACATCTCTTTTCAATCCGTTTTTTTCTTTAGTTTTTTTTTTCTTACTCTGAAGGTGTTTTTCAACTTTCAACCACAGAGCTTCTTTCATGTGTTCCGGCGCAGACATAACTGGGCATTCAATCACCGTCTGACCCATGGGAAACTGCAGAGCGTTGTGGTTCTGGGCAGTAAGTCAGTATGGATTGTTGAGATGTACCACAGCAACGCTCATGACCCATCAGCAGTTAGACACCGCTGACATGGTTTAACTACGTAAACCCTAGGACAACGGAGCTCCGTCTACATGGTGTTGCATCAGTCTGTCAACACTGAATTTGTCACTTATTTCAAATTAAAACAAAAAAGAAAGATAATTGGGGGGGCGGGGGGCAACCAAAGCTATCTGTATATTTAATTTGAAACTTACAGTGTAGTGTGAAAGTTTGTGAACCCCTTGAGCCTTTTGGAATTTTATTTATTTTAACCATTATTAATTAATTTTTATCAATACCAGTATTTTTTATATGAAATAACAGATGTTTGTTTATCAATTCAACATTTTTCTTTTCCAGAAATCAACTGTTAAAAAAGATAAAACAAATTATTTGACAAATGTTGTATGTGCAAAAGTTTGTGAACCCTGAGGTGCATTGCTTAAATCGAGCAAGGTAAACACAATCAGGTGGGCCAAATCGAGTGATGAAATAGACCAATGTAATGAGAGATCTTCAGGGAAGAAATTGGGCGGCACTAGATAAAACAAAGATAAAACCAGGTCAGTTTAGGCCCACCAAACTGAACCCATACAGGTCAGACATGCTCAAAGGGGAAACAATCTCAGAGGATCTCAGGAATAGAGTTTTGATGTTGCACATTTGTCTGGGGACAGCTATAAATTCATATAAAAAGTTTGAGCTCCATCGGTCCACCGTGAGGCAAATCATCTACAAATGGAGAGCTTTAAGAGTGACTTAACATTTGCCCAGAAGTGGACTTCCTTCAACAATATCCTCAAGCGCCACAAGAATAGAGGCTTCTTCAGCAACCCTCCCTTGAAAGCCATGTTGACTTATTCTTATGCACATCTGTCCCAGATGCTGCAAGAGAGGTCTGCAAATCACTAGATGTAATGTTTGGGTTGGCTTTTAACTGAAAAATAACTTTTTTTGTGGTGCTTATGGATATTTTTGAAGGAAGTCTACTTCTAGGCAGATATTCAGTCACTCTTAAAGCTCTCCATTTGTAGATGATTTGCCTCACGGTGGACCGTTTTTTTTTAAAATAAATTTATAGCCGTCCCCAGACAAATGTGCAGCATCACAACTCTATTCCTGAGATCCTGTGAGATTGCTTTCGCTTTTGGCATGTCTGACCTGTATGGGTTCAGTTTGGTGAGCCTAAACTGACCTGGTTTGATCTCCGTTTTATCTAGTGCCGCCCAGTTTCTTCCCTAAAGATCTCTCACTACATTGGTCCATTTCATCACTCAATTTGGCCCATCTGATTGTGTTTACCTGCTCCATTTAAGCAATGCAGCTCAGGGTTCACACACTTTTGCAGATACAACATTTGTCAAATAATTTGTTTTATCTGTTTTAACAGTTGATTTCTGGAAAAGAAAAATGTTGAATTGCTAAACAAACAACTGTTATTTCATATAAAAAATACTGGTATTGATAAAAATTAATTAATAATGGTTAAAATAAATAAAATTCCAAAAGGCTCAAGGGGTTCACAGACTTTCACAAAGCACTGTATATGAACTGATCCTGTGCAATAACAACGATTGAGAGAATACTTCAAGTTCATTACCGACACAAATCCTTCGCTAGAACAGCCTAGATTAACTCCAATCTGCATACAAACAAAAATGGAGAAAAGTGAAATTCCTTGGTTACATTTGCTTCTACACAAAATATATATCTATAAATATTTCATTTTATTCAGGAGGTTGTTGTGACGTCCTAGAAAAGGCCACAACGGAGGTCTCATTGTGATTCTCTGCAGGGTCTAGGCTCTCGCCGTGGATGACTTGGTGTACTTGGCAGGCAGGGGAGGTGTTTGGGGTGATGGGGGGAGGGGGGCACAGCAAGGGGGCTGGGATGTGACTGAAATCACAAGAGAGCAAGAGGCAATGGCAAGCACGTTCCCTTTCCACTGTAAGCCTAAGAGGGTTTAGACCCTGCTAGACATAAAGCTCTACCAGGGTACAGGCCCCCCCCCCCAAAAAAAAAATCTGGATGCCTGCTGTGTGTATGAAATGTGCAGATATTGGGGTGAATTAAAAAGTGTACATTTTCTTTTTTACTGGCACAGCAGATCGACACTGGGGCACGTGTCCCAGTAAAAAGGTTCTAGCAACGCCCCTGGTTCCAGGGATCCGATCGCAGCGTTCCTCATGTGAACACCACCTTGACATTTGAGGAGATTAAGGGAAAGGGAGAGATTAAGGGAAAGGGAGAGACTGCAGATTTAAAAATGCAGAGCGTTTGCCCGTTCTTTTCTTCACACTGACAGGGGCAAGGCTTACAAAACAGAATCCAAGTGAGGCAAGACTAGAAAAGGTATTAAACTCAGCCGTGAGATGCCGCGATACATGTCATAGAAATGTTGACAGGATCTTAGATTCAAGATGAGCCTGACAAAACTACATTTTAAAAGGAAATGATAGAGGCCAGAGGCTGAATCAGTTTAGCCAACATGCACACAACCAAAGAGAGGAGAAGGCTGGCAGTGGCTTGAGGCCAACTTGTTAGGTTGGCTTCCTCTTCAGCTTACCAATGTCCTAGTACATTTTGAATGGTGGTAAATACACTGGATTTTCCTGTGCTTAAACGTTGCCATTTAATCCGCCTAAACAACCAACACCCAAACAAACAGCCAACAAACTGGCTGGGCCCTGATCTGAAATTAGTGAAAGCATTGAAACCTCTGCCGGTCTGCGATGTGAAAGCATTCCCTCCATCCACTCACCGCGTGTGAAGCAGCTGGGCAGAGCCAGTTGTTTCCTATGAGTGGGCATAAAACTGGAAATAAAACATTGCGGGTTCTTATTTTATCATAGCTTTACACACCAGCATGATGCGACCGCAGAGGCGAGAACCTCTGAGCCTAATTGGAGGTTGTGGCAGAGGAGGGGTTTAGAGACTGGCAGCCTTCCCCTCCTCAGCAGTCCTCTTTCAAAGCCCACTGAAATATCTCAAACAGAGATGTGAATTGTTAATTCAGCCTTGCAAAGTAGCTTTTTCTTTCCAAAGTTACTGCCAGAATGCTGACAATTTTGGAGGGTACAAATCAGGCTAGGATGTTAAACCATTTGAGTCCACTCCACCCTACAAAATGGACTGATGAAGGCCCTGTGATTGCCCCAATAGCATAAAATCAATCCCCACTGAATCAAGCTAGGCCTACTCCATGTACAGAACTCCTTTAAGCCCAGTGTGTTTGCCTCCAACAGAGTTCCCTCCTGATAATGCCATTCCAACTCAAGCATTTCCTGCTGCCACAGCTGAAAGGCAACTTGATCACACTGCTGTGACTAAACGGCAGGATATCTCACAGTATTCAAATCTTTTTCCATCCACAAAAACAGTAGGATTATAATATAAAAACATGATAATCTCCTCTCTAAACAAAACAAGATAAACTGCTCCCTCCGCATTAGAAAAAACAACAACCCTATGGGGTTTCATTCGAGTAAAAGTTGCTTCTGATTAGAGAAAATGAGAAAAGGTCACTTTCACAGCCTTATTTAAAGAGAACTAAGACTTTGGAATGTCACCGTCTCTAAGTGAGGCCAACGTTTGAGGATCTATAGGAAATATCTTTTTCTGAATTGCACCATGTATGTAAATCTTCATTTGGCATGTCTTGCATAAAAACCAAAACCCTCTCACTCTGTCAGCCTGATTTACTTACAATATGTTGCAATGACTGTGTGTGTACTTCATTTAAAATGTCTTCACGGGAGCGTAATACGGCAAAGCCATTAAATATGAATGCTGAGAAAGTCCTTGAGGCGACTGTAAGACCAGGAACAACTAAAGGCTTGTACTCGGTAAAAAATGTCTCCAGTATTTTTCAATTAGACACAGGATTATTTCTTTCGACCCAACTAGACGTCTAATTCCAGTTTTGTTTTCATGCTCTTACTGAGGTTTAGACATACAATGACACTAAATAGGGATGTTTGTGGTTTAATATTAGAACTCATTGACTATAATTCTATTTTCTTTCCCCATCTTGTCAAACTAAGAAAATACATTGCCTTTTTACTGATAGAAAATTGCCATTAATAGTTTTCCCATGGTTACCTAGTGCTGAAACCTTGATGTACATGGAGTGACTTTCAAAAAGTGGAGACAAATGTTTTACTTTTTAATAACTATATTTTAATTGGTATACTTCAAGTGCAATTGCTCTTTTGAAGTGCTCTGAGGGGCAGAAAAGAGGGATTAGCACAGTTGTGGAAGAGCAGCTAAACTCCTCTGCGTTTTTTTTTTTTTTTTTTTCAATGAAAATTTCTCTCAATAAAAAGTCAGATTGTTGACGTACACACTAAGCTTTAAATCAGTGAGTTACTTCCTAATACGTGTATGCTCCAGTTTGCTGATTCTGTTTGATTTTGCACATACTGCCAGTTGTATGGACACACACACACACTGTATTTCCATATACAGTGCCACTGGAGCCCTGCACTGTCCAAACAGTGTGTACCAAATTGCCCCCAAGCACTGTGCATGGCAAAACGCATTACACACGAGCGAGTGAGCAAATGCATAAATGTACACAGAGGCCCGCTCTTATAGAAACGTTCCTCCTGAGCGCCTTATATAAAAAGAAAAAAAGTCATGCCATCCTTTCGTTTGCAACGGGAAATTAAAAGGGTGTGGTTTGGTTTTTATTTAATCGAAAAAAACTTTTTGACAGGGCAATCTTAATGGCTAGCTGTAAACAGTTTTGTGGCACCAATTGAGCGGCTTACACAATCACCAGCTGGAGATCCCAATACAGCCATCCCTGCTCTACAAATCAACTCCAGATCCATGCAGCACATTCCAGCACCTTTCTAAATCGGACTTCACGTGTATAGCTTTGCCTTTAAGAAAAAAAAGAGGAAAATCTTTTACAGACGAGTAGCTAGATTCAAAGAAACCAAACAGGTTTGCTATTGAATTCAAGGTTCTATTTGTTGTTTTATTTATTGTAAGTTTGCTTTGGTAAGAGACATCACACACCACTAATGACTGTCATCCAAAAGGCACACGAACACACATACAGCTCAAAAGTTCACCAGACAAATTGATGTATGAAATGTGCATTTTCTTTCACAAGCATGCCTCTAACAATGAGCACATCCTTAAATTCCACCCACCCAGTCCCCTTGTGGATAATCTAAGCCGAGCAATAGAGCATGGATTCTATTAAATGATGTTGAAAGATAACAGCACAAATGTGAATGTGAAATGATTTGAATGAAGGAATAAATAAATTAGACTCAAGGTCCCAGTGTACAATGGCAGTGAAAGGGAGAAGTGAAAGTAAAAACAAGCATCAACCATCCCCTCTGCCCTTCCTTGTCCTCCATTATTGAACTCTTTTCTAGGGAGTGAAAAAAAGCAAAGAGTATGCAACAAGACCCCTGAGGTCAAGTGTGAACTTACTTCTCTGTGTTCAGTGTATTTCAAAAGCATGAAACCATGCAATAAGTAACAATTAAAACCAAACAAGGCCCACAGGCAAGAGAATGAAGGCAGAGGGGAGTCGTTACTCAGGAATTTTTGGGCTGCATTAATTATTCAGATGGAAGAAGGACTTTTTTTTTTACACTAAGCCGGAGCCTTTTAGATGTATAATGTGGAATATTTTGGTATGAGAAGCAGCAGAGCGAGTGCTACAAAGGATGTGTCCTGGCCAGTGCTGCAGCGATTGAATCAACCTATTCACTGGCCACACTGTGCAGTGCCCATCCAGTGGAAACAACCACTTAGCTTTGTGTCAAGCCGAGCCACAGCCGAGCATTGGAGCACTTTAACAAGCTCACAGCGCACATGCAAAGGCCACTGGCCATTCAAGTCCTGATACACAATAGCCAATTCAAAGAGGGTGAAACATGCATGAACTCCCTTCTACCTACCCGTGCCTTTAAAGCCTTGTTTTTTTGTGTGTGGCGTCGCACAACAGAAAGGGTGCAGCTCTGACCTCGGAGGTAACCCCATGAGGCTCCGCAGGACGTCACAGGACAGAGCAGTAAAAGACGACGCAGTAAAAGACACACAATGAGTGATTGTGATGGATGGATATGAAGATAAAGTGGCCCGTGGTGCCTTCTACATAGTTCTTCTACACCCGCACAGTGGTCTCTGCATAGCACAGGCCCATGGCACCCATAGAGTATGGAAACAGAATAGGTTTTCCTCAAAGACCACATAACATTCACTGCAAATGAGATGACTGCAAATCCTGCCTTGACTATGTCCCATAAAGCTACCAGGAAAAATCCAATCCAAAACATCCAAGGCGCCAGGAATAAGGTACAAATACAGCTTGTTACTTGGGTTCAAGAAATGATGAAATGTTGCTGTAATAATGCAAGTCAATATTTTTGATTCTGACATTCAAGAGGCAGGAGGGAGGAATGTCCCTGGCTCAATAACTGCTAGGAATGACTCATAAACGATGCACAAATGAGTCGTTTTGTTCAGTAGTGTCATCCTATAACTGGACTGTGTGTAACACATAAAGCAGGTCTCAACTTTGTATGAATTTTACCTAGAGCTTCTCAAACTGCAGGACACACTATAATGCCACCATGAGGGAGTGAGCTTTTACTGACGAGCACACAGTTAATATAAGGAAACTCAACTTTGATTTAATAACTTCACTTTTTATATAGAAGTTGTGGACATGGGCAAGCACAGCGAAAGCCAAGAACTACACACTCCCTTTAAATCTTGATTGTATTGTTAAGAAGCCTACAGAGTGTGTCTAACTGGTTCTTGGTCACATGCAACAGAGATGTAAGGCAATAACAGAATCAGTCAAGAAAAATACCAACTTAAAGGCTACAAACAGCTATTGATAACAGTTTACCAACTAAAGAGAACACACATTTTGAGCTCAAATATCAGCATGAGGATTAAGTGCTCATTAGATTTGCCTGCAGTGTTTGTGATAACTTCAATATCGAAAACAATTATTTTAGTGCTTACAGAAATTACAGACACTTCAGTCAATGATATTAACACTGCATTAGAAATGTAATGTTGTATATGTCTTAGTATTGAATGCCCTTTAAAAAGTATACATTTTTATTTGTGATCTACCAAATGAATGGAACATAAACATGGACCCATGCACAAAAATACTATAAAAAAAAATAAAAAAATAAACTGTCAGATAGCATGACCAACACAGATCAATGCCTGCGACTTTGATGGAAGTACACCACTTTGACACTTTGCAGCAGTTCATAAAGATTAGAATCATATTTCCATATGTCAGATTCCCTCCTTAGACAACACATGAAAGCAGCAGAACGTGATCAAATAGATTCTCCAGTAAGGCCCAAAGCCTGCAACATCTGATCGGAGGTGTATGTGAGCGTGACCCGGTAAAAGAGCAACACATAAAGAGCAGTGGCTAAAAGCCTAAAAATATGACAATCTCTGTGGTCAGCTTGATGAAGAATTCACCATTGGGATGACGTCGAAGTAAAATGGGGGTTACAAAGCCAGTATTCTCACAGCTGTGCCGGGTGCCAGGGACATATTGCAACAACTCTGTGTGTTATAAATCTATGTGTTATGTTCATGTGTGGCATGTTCAAAAAAAAAGACAGGAAAGCAGTACTGCATGAGCATATTGCTAACAAAAACCAAATGAATCACACAGAGCTGCACTAACGCACACCCACACATTCTACTAAAGAAACCGATTCCTTCCTCTTTTTTTGGGGGGGGGGGGGGTCTTAGGACCTAAAACAGTGTAAACAGTGATGTAGCTGGCAGAAAACACCAATTACAGCCCACCCCTGCTATTCACAATCAACAAACACTCTTTCATCTGCGGCCTCACACCTTCAAAATGTGGGGAGCAACACTGAAGACACTTATGTTAATCTGCTTTTACCCTCTAGTCACAGTTGATTGCAATGCAGTGCAGGAAGTAGAATAAGTAAAAAGGGAGATCTTTTCTGCAGCTACGATCAAGAATCCCACTGGCTGCTATTATCACACATGTTTTCCCTGGGTCAAGAAGACGACCAAAATGCAGAACACCTGCACATAAGCTTCACATCAAATGTTTGCTCACAAGCCAAATAATGTATAAAAACATAACTGGCTATAATTCACTCCAAATATTTTATGCTTCTTTTTTTAAAATCATATGTTCTTTTGGGAGAATGGAGAACTGTGAATGGAAAGTATTGGGGGGGGGGGGTGATCTGTGTTACCTGATGCGAGCGAATAAACAGACGACCTCAGGTGTACAGAGTTACAATAACCACTCCCCCGTGACCTCCACTTGGAAGAGCTGAAAAGAGCAATCCAAGTTCTATTACCTGTTGAATTTGTACGAGCGTCGCTGAATTTTTCCAGCAGATGTTTCCAGTGACAGTTCTAAGGAAAAGGTAAAGCCAGGTCCCATTAAAAAGGTCAGGCAAATAGAGTGTAGGCTCCTCAGGAATTCAACCTCTTTAGCCTCTGACCCACATCTACACTTTTTCTCCAACGGGATTCTTGAGCCTCTGAAGGCTGTTTGGGATCCTATACGTTATTAACTCAGCAGGAACAGAGTTAGCCCACATGGCAAATTGATAGTATGATTCAGTGAGTAAAAATATGAAGGATTTAATTTAACATGGTTCCATGCGGAATGTCATTCAAAATGACAAAGGCTTTACATTTACGGTAATGTCAACTAGAGCCGAAACCATAAATTGGTTAACCGTTTGGTCCATAGTCAGAAAATGAAGCACCAACTATTTTGATGATTGATCAGGGTTGAAACTAAATATAATTGTTATTATCAATTGGCTGCCAGGAATGCCCCCGTCTTCTTCTCATTACTATTATTAGAAACTGAATATCTTTGAGGTTTGGGTTGGACTGTTGGTTGGACAGAGCAAGCAATATGCAACTTTGGGTTGCGTGAAATTTGTGCAGGAAAATGTTTTCAATGTTTCTTACATCTTGTGTAGACCAACCAATAAATCGATGAAATGCTTGAAGGATCTTCAGATTAACTCGTAAACAGAGGGATAGTCAGTTGCATTCCAAAATGTAAATAATCGCACATTTAGGATCAAGCATCAATTCAAATTATGTTCACCCTTCTTCATCTTCCGTCTTATAAATCATGGACTCGTCATCAGAACTACTGGGCTCTCAGTATTGTGCGGCACTGGTCTGGATTTAAGGATGACACCTTTTAAGTGACACAAGAATAAACTCTCTCATCAACACTGAAGATCAATGACAAACAAACGGGTATGTCCAGTGTTTATGTTAGCTATGGCCTTCTGACCTTCCCCTCACTAATCTTCTCTTATTCGTAAATTCACGATGAGAACCCCAGCCCCCCAGTGGTGATCCAGACAAATCCGGTCCAAGAAGTAGGCCTTTTCTGTCTATCCACTCACTTGACCGTTAATCCTCTTTCTGGGCCGGCATTGCTCCAATGGGAGGCTGCCAATTCAACCGTTACTAATGAGATAGCAGCACACATATCATTTCCATCCCCGACTCCCTATGACGTAACTGCAAGTCAGTTTCAGGAGGAGTATCCAAGACTGATTCTTGGAGTTCATTCTGCTTCAACCGCCCTCAACCCCTGAGCTCTTCCCCCTGCAGTCACATCTAAGTTGGATTAATGGTCTCCCTGCGTCCAGATGTTACATGCTGATGGAGGAGGGAGGAGCTTGCCCACTCCTGTTCACTTCAACTATGGATTTCACTCTGCACAAAACAGCCTCCATCAAAAAACTAATGAAATGATGAACAGTTAAGGTCAAAATTGTTAGCCCCCCCCTAAGGAATTATGGTAGAGTTCCGCCAAATGTTTGCTTAATTCATGAAACTTTACATAACATTCTTCAATCTTTTTGTTTCTATTTGGAATTTAAAGTGAATCTTCAGGTTTGCTTTATACAAAATGCAGTGAAAATTGAAGGGTCAAATTGATTACCCCCCCCCGAAGTATTTGAAATCCTGCACTTTAGACCTTTCCCAGCTTGGTTTATAACAGAATGTGTCTCCTTGTGCTTAGCAATGATGCAATGTACAGCTGTTCTAGACACTGTGAAACGCTTGGAAATGGCAGCATAGCATTCCCCCTCAAGATGAGCACCAACTATCTTATTCTGAGTTCAAGACTGATATCTTTACTTTTTGCTGTGATTGAATAGAAAATGCTGAGAGAAGGGGCAGGAGTGCTTTAAAACAAAGACATTACCGTTAGCTGTTTTAATGTGTCACTTTTCCTTAGGGGCGACAGTAAACATGGACTTCAGGAGAGTAATTAACTGTCAGATTCATATTAGAAATATTTATCCACATACAAGGCTGTCAGGCCTGTGCTGGATGAGGCAGTGGACATCAATACCAGTGCATTTCTTTTTTATTTAGGATGAATGAAAATATAATTCTGAATGTAGCATATGCTTCCTGGGTCATAATAATATTTGTGCAAGTGTGAGATTGAATATTCAATGCGGTAAGAAATATCTGTAGGCTAGAAAATAAAAGTTGATGTGCTATTTGTGTGCCTCCCTGTTTCCCATCAGGTGCCCAGGGAAGAAATAGCAATCTGTTTTTGCTCAACAGGTCTGCAAAGCTATGCCATGAGAGCAATGTTGCATTTCACTTCTCATTATTGCTACGGTGGGGTTATTGGGTATTAAAGAGGAGTTCCTAGGACGTCAAGAGGATAACTGCACTGGCAACTCAGACAGCAGGCTATACCTGGCTGTCACTAATAAACCGTGATTCCCAGAGCTGCCACTGACGCTACACGTCTGGACAAGCCGCGCCATTGAGATTGCACCTTTACGAGCAGCCACAACTGTTGTTTTCACATGCGCCAGAGAACTGAAAACAAACGTGAAAGCTGATCCGACCTGATGGCTCCCGCAGGTTTGACGTGGAACTTAAACGCGTTTCTCAGTTTTTATGAATAAGGGAGGTTAGGAAAAACACCATGCATGTTTAGTTTGAACGGTAGACATCCGCTGTAGCCATACAGATAATTGATTAGCGTAGCCTACTCATCGATATTAACATTTTTCTTTTCGCAGAAAACAGAAATTATCTCGTTTAGTGGAAATGGGTCATTCAAGCAAATGTCATTGCATTTTGTAGTCTACCTGCTGAATATAACAACGGTGAATAGCCTCACTGTGTGCCATCCTTGCAGGCAGACAGGCCCATTATGTCTGCTCAGACAGGAGCACTGCTAAAATATATAAGACAGACATATAGATTTTACAGCATTATAATCAGCGCACTGCTTATTTGTGCACTAGCCTTCTTTCTCTGATTAAAAGCTTTCCAAATGAACGATCCATTCCTCTGAGGAGACCGCCTGATGGCACGCCGTGTTATCATAAAGAGACAACCCATTTGCGGTGGTGGTGTTCCAACTCTGGTGAACCTTGGGCCTGTGCACAGATGCTTTGCAGGGAGAACAAGAAGGAGAACAAGAAGTGGTCATGCTTTTTTCGAGTAGCTTAACACAATGCCATACGAGACTAAACACAACAGGCTTTCTTACCTACGGTTGCACCGTGTGGGGATGCGACCTGCAAGCAGAGTATAAATCCCAAGAAGAACAACCTCATCGCCATCTCCTGAGCAATGCTCGATGGCACTGCTGTTAGAAAGGAATGGAGGAAAAGTTGGCCGGATTTCTCAAACCGAACTACCCGATCAACCACCTCATCCGAACCCCTTCAATGGTCCGGGTGCGATTGTCCGTGTAGAGGCACCCTCAGCCCCGCACGATGGCCGCTTCAGACGGGCTTCTTCAGTGCAGGGAGGCTCGCTCAGCCTGGCGAGGCTATAGGCAATGCAGCAGCACAGTCATGTAGATTTCTAATTGATTATCGGGATTCAAACATGATGCACAGCGTAACCTCTGTCTCTGTCTGCCTCTCTCTGTGTGTCTCTCGCTGTGCTTGGGGTCTTTAGTTCACCACAACCATGCCACCAATCGTCCACGCGTCCAGGAGCGCCGCAGTCACCGGCTCCGTTCAGCTCATTCCGTAACCAAAGGGGGAAAAAACAAAAGTAAAAAGTAAAACCGTTTTTTTTTCACTCGAAGCTCCAATGCCTCCCTGTAGGCTACTTGTAGTTGCGTGAGTGGATGGTGAATCGCAAGCTCCTGCACTGTGGACGAGCCCGTGACGTAAGCTCGACTCCTCAAAAAAAATGGAATATCTAAGCGAAGGGCGCCGTCTGCGCATGCCCTAACACTCCTCCTTTTCTCCTATTTCATGCGCTTTTTCGTCAACCGTGGAGGTGGGAGACGAGAGAGGCGGGTGCTGCAAGGATGTAACTGGCACTCTAGGAACAGCCATGATGGGTCAATATTTCTACAAATTCCTTGACTTTTTCTTCTTGTTACAAAATCAACTGATGCCGATTAGTTAGGCCAAATAACCCATTTAACCACGGAATGTTGCTGACAGAGTTGTTGAACATAATTGCTTCTTTTTTGTTTTTTATCAACATTGATATTCAAACTTCAAGAGTCAAACTTTGTTGTTGTTGTTGTTGTTGTTGTTGTTGTTGTTGTTGTTGCTGCTGCTGCTATAAATCATATTGAGGAATCATTTGTAGGTCTATCACTTCCAGAGATTCCCATTTTGAACATGTTCTAGCCTAATAGAAGACTTAAATACATGTTTGCATTTTAACTCAAATGGTGTCACCAATCTAATTGACTTGTCTTTTCCCACACTCAGAATTGCTCTTAGTTTGTCTCTAGTCAAACTAGGAAAGCACAGTAAAAGACCGTTCGCTGAGAGGTGTATGTGCAGCCCATATTGTGGAGGACCTGCAACCTCTGCATTCCCCACTAAATCCTGCCCCCTGGTGGATTGTTATGAAATGGACGGGGCTACATGTATTTGGATGAGCGTTCTCAACTGCACAGAAGTCTTCATTCCCAGCTTCTATTGAAGGTAATGTATTCACAAAAGAGAATAATGACATGATATCGCTTGTACATGCTTTTCTTTAAAAGACCAGAATAAATCTGGAGTTAATACATAACAATAACCAAGGCAAGATCTATATCCCACAGTCTTTTGAACAAAAACATATTAATTCATATTATTAATATTATATTATATTATATTATATAATAAATAACCTACAGATTTAAGGTGTGTATGGGTTCACCTTAACCATTAGCAATGCACTATTTCGAGCATGAGAGAAAATCTTCCTTATAGGCCTATGCATGGGTCTGGTTCTAAAAGAAAATATTGCCATCAAATATGCATAATTGAAGAGGGAAAATATAGGCCTCTTAAATCTATATGGATTTAGGCATCTTCAATGAACAGTTGTCAAAATTACCCTATGAAACTCTCTACCACGAGGCAAAGTCAATAATGTAACTAATCCTGGCTTAAAACAAATGGCATGTAATATTTGTGAAATAAGTCAAAGATGTGAATACATTAGTGTGTAGCCTGACAAACCATCTAGGCCTGCAGGGGGCACTGAATGCCTGCACTACAGGGACTCGTATAGACAAACTCATTTCAATAACCCCAAAAGAGAAAATAATCCAACAATTTCATGAATTATTCACTACATTTTGCATTGCACTCCCTCTGAGAAAAGCTCTGATCGAAGAGTCAATGAGTTAGAAAGAGAACAAAATATGATGAAACTGAAATGCTCATAAATGAGGCTACTCGTTCTGCAAGTCTGTGGTGTAATTTAGCTCCTCTCTTTTCTCACTGGCATTTAATCATGGGTAATAAAAAAAATAGTTTTTCAGACTACACAAACTGACAGTAACGTTGCTGCCAATTGTGTTAAAGATAAGTGTGCTTCCCAGCTTACAGATGTTTACCCAGAGCCTGAATCAGAGGGGAGAATTTGAAGTATGTCGAGAATCCGTGCAAAACATGCCTGAAGTGTCTGGATATCTCTTCAATCCCAGCACATTTTTTTCCTCCGAGTAGCAAAAACGGAATACAAACTCCAAGAAAGTCACAGGGGAAATACTTTAAATGAAAAAAAAATGTTAACCAAATTAGCACTCTATGTCTCTCGTTAAAACTCGAATTTAAGTCCACTGGGAAAGAAATGATTTAGATTGTTAACAAATTTGTTTTAGTTTTATTGCCATTGCTCCCCTTACACAACATGGCAAATCAACATGAGTTGCCTGTGTCACCTCAACCTGACAGTTTTTCCTCTTTGTGAGAGGAATGTTGAGCATTGTCATCCATGAGAGACAGACGCCAGCGTGCTTTGTGGGAGACGGCTTGAAAGAGTGCCAGCATAAACAACCCAGACCACATGTTCTCCCAGGGCAGAGGGGCTGGCCTCTCTCCAGGCACATCTGCACACATTCCCTCAGCTTTTAGCGAGCCAGCCAAGGAGAAAGAGTGGGGCAAATGAGGGAAAGAGGGGAGAGGAGACTTCCCAGACACACAGAACCATGTGTCCTCTGCGACAGTCAATGATGAAAGTGTTTGTAACTCTTGTGGCTGGTGAGAACCTGCAATTAATACATGACTTGAGACGCAGGGGCTGCAATAGTAAGAAGCCGAGTCAGTATCCATAGGTTATCAGCCAAAATTGAGGTTTTTAAAATTATATTTACTTAAACTTTATGAGAAGAAATTTCAAGTCAACTTTATTGTCAATTTCTGCAATATGTGGCAGACATACAGAGGAATCTAAATTACGCGAAATTATGGCTGGGGTCACCCAAAATGCTGGTTGCTTTGTGGGTGAGGAGGGTTCCATTACTGTCCAGGAGGGAGGGGAGGGGGACACTGTTGATCTGTCCAGCAGCCTTCACAGTGAACTGCAGGGTCTTGCGGTTGGAAGCAGTGCAGCTTCCATTCCACACAGTGGTGGAGCTGGTCAGGATGCTCTCGATGGTGCCCCTGTAGAAGGAACAAATGATGGGGGTGGGGGGTTGCTCTTACTCTCTTCAGCTTGCGGAGGAAGTAGAGGCGGCGCTGGGACTTCTTGATAAGGAGAGGACAGACAGTCAAACCACCCACTGATGGAGCCCTCTAATATTTTATCTGTGAGAAATATACCAAAACAGCAATTTACCCCGACAAAAAAATATATATATGTATATATCCATCAAAAGTGATTGAACTCACAGCACCATGACCACAACCATGCCTATAGAGCAACTCCAATTCCAATAAAAGTAACACTAAATCCAGTAGGATCAATTCAACTAATAGCCTTATACTGAAATAAACCTTGATCATTATGCAGCCTCCACATCGGCAGCCCATGATCCTGCTCATTAGTTTGTGTCCTTCACCTGGCTAATGGTTCAATGTCCCAAAGTCACATGAAGACATCTGAAAGAAAGCAATAAGGTCACAATGATCTCATCCCTATATGCAAAGTTTATGAAAAATCCTGAGAGTGAGGGCTGACCGCCATTTTTGCAAGTGTTCATCCTTATCAAAGCACTAGATTCAAAGGCCAAGGTCTGCTGTGCTACAATCATTACCAAACCTGCCCACATCCTTGAGAGAAGATGGATTGCAGTATAAATCAAGCCCATGGCTTTCACTCAGCCTCGCTCTGCATCTGTAGCTTCACTGCCTGCATAAAGTACACCCTGCCCATAATGTTTCAACTATAGAATCTATCTCTGGCACACTAATTCTTTTGAAAAATAACCCCTTCTAGCTCATTTTGTGCCTCAATGTAAATATAAAGGTACTCCCATCTGTCTCTGACATCTCCCTTAAAAGCTCCTCTTGGTTGCCGCCTTTCGGTTTGCTAGTAAAGTGTGGCTTTGCGTGTGTTTTCACAGAGAGGTAATTACTGAGCAAGCTATGCTGACAACACCTGAGGAATGCAGAGCATGCACCAGCAGCCTGTATGCTCCAAACCCCCTCTTCCCCCATCGCTCACCCCAACTCACTTCTCCCCCGCCCCCATTTATCCCACTGGCAAGAGCCCGTGTCCAACACAAAGTTCAGCGTGACATTTTCTCAAGAGTCTCTGATTCGCGGCTAATGCAGGTGTTATTCAATGTAATAATTTGGTTGTTCCAGCAGGGAACTTCAACTCTAGATTAAACTGCTTGATCAACAAAATATGCAGTATACAATCAAATCAGATCTTTAAAAATATGTATATCTGTTGTAGAGGAAACCCTATCCGAGGACCCACAGCTCCCAACAGGCCCCACTATTCCCGGTACGGGTGAATTTGCAGTGTGTGTTTTGCTGGCTCTGGCACTCTGCTGACTGAGTCACTCCCCAAACTGTCCTTGAGCTCTGTGGAACTCACAGCCCATCTGTCCGAACACTTTACACACACACACACACACACACACACACACACACACACACACACACACACACACACACACACACACACACACACACACACACACACACACATATCAAAACATTGCATATCTTGAATCAGGGGCAGTGGACAAACTCTGAGTAACCTAATTGTAGTCTGAACGGTCCAGTCACAAAGAAAAGTGTCAATATCTGGCTTCAGGGGATGATGGCGAAGCAGAATGTTATTTTGACAGCAAATGACATCAATGCATCAAGTTTTAGGAGTGTTTTTTTTTTTTTTTTTTTTTTTAAATACAGGGACAGTGCATATTATCAAACATTTCTGTCAATATGCCAGAATTAGCCAGAAAGGCTATTTTTCATCTGCAGTCCCAATTTTTCATCTGCAGTCCCAATGCATCAAGTTTTGTGTGTGTGTGTGTGTGTGTGTGTGTGTGTGTGTGTGTGTGTGTGTGTGTGTGTGTGTGAGAGAGAGACAGAGAGAGACAGAGAGATAGAAAGATAGATAGAGATTTTGAATTCAGTTGAGCCTCTCCCGTCTGACTGGATCATGCTGATGAAATCAGGTTGAAATCCCCTTTGCAGAGAGATCCACATATGTGCAGTGTATCAGCCTGTCCTCTGTTTTTCTGTGCTGCACACTTCAAAAGTTGCAATGTATTATGCAAATGCCAGCTAAGAAAAACACACTGTAGGGGTGAGTGAACAATTGCATATGTTTTCTACACACTTGAGGGCTAATCAGTCAGGGTACGCAAGACAAGACAAAAGGGTCAGGGGATTTAGTTGCCAAGCAACTTCTGTTACTGAAACAAAAATACACCATATATGAGGAGAGCTGTCAAAAAGCACAGCAACTGACAAAAAGGCACAGCAACAATTATTATATTTGTTAAGAGTTCATTGTAAATAAGGGTCGGATCCAAAAAGGTAAAGAAAAATAAAAATTTGTAGAAGACGTGCAGTCATGCAAATGTTGTTGGACAACATGGAGAAGAATAAGCTGGTTTTACATTATTATTATTATTATTATTATTATTATTATTATTATTATTATTATTATTATTATTATTATTATTATTATTATTATTATTATTATTAACAAAGATGGTACAGATAAGATAACAAGGTTGTGACATTTGAATGAGTAAAATAATATATTTTAATGATCAGGCTTTCTTTTTCTTATTTGTAACAGGTGACCGGGGCCAGCCTTATATACCAGATTTTTTTTGGAAGCCAAATTTAAGTGTCATACAGATGGCATTAGTTGAAACAGGACCAGTTTTTGAGTTTTTCTGAGTTGAACCTCTGTATGCATGGGGGCGTGGGGCGGCTACTCAAGACTTGGAACTACTTTAAAGCTAACATGTTATCTCTCATGAACTCCCAAACTCTCTCTCTCTCTCTCTCTTTCTGTTTCTCCCTCTCACTCACACTGAACATATCTTTTTTCTCCTCCCTGTCCTCTCTTTTCACTCAGGTTCTCTCTGCTGGACCATCAGTCATCCCACGACCAGACTCTCTCTTTCTCTCCAGGCTGTTGGTGAATCATATCAAGATTAGTTCATCATCCTGGCGCCCTTAGCTCAGTTGGTAGGGCGTGTGTCCCCCCCCCCCCCCCCCCCGGGCCGGGCCCAGCAGCAGACCCGGGTTCGATGCCCGCCCGCGGTCATTCTCTGCATGTCACTCCCCTCTCTGCCCCATTTCACCTCTGTCTCTCATGCACTATCAATAAAGCATAAACATGCCCAACAAATATATATAAAAAAATATTAGTTCATCATCCTAACCTCTCTCTCTCTTTCTCTCTCCGTGTGGTTATGAGGTCTCATAAGGACAGAGGGTGTTGTATGCTGTACAGATTGTGATGCCCCCTGAGGCAAATGTGACACTGGGCTATTTGAATAACAATTGACTTGACACTCCAATTTGTCATTATGGCAAAAAACTGAAAAATGAGGGACTTTAAAAAAAGGAAGGTTCTATAAAAACTTGATGATAATTATAGGCTATGCAAATTGTTTATTTACACTTCATCAGAATAGTTTATCCTTGAACACGGCATGACTTTCTGCATCTATTTTAGTCTTATAACAATGTCAAGTCAATATTACAGCTATTTTAGCTACCTTCTGATTCAGTTAACTTGCCCTTAACAACAGTCAGTTTGGAAGAGAAGTTTCTACTCCTCCAATTAAAGTTCAAATACAGGAATTTAGAAAATATGACAGGGAAAAGCGTAATTTTATAAAAATGCAAAGCTTTTCTTTGTAAAGATATTCCACTTAACGGTAAGTCATATTCTACTTCCTAGGAAATAGTTGTATAGGGTTATTCCTTTTGACACTTGGTGCACTATTGCCTCATATCTTGACTCTAAATCCAGCCAAAGTTTGACCGGTAGGGACAAAATGCTTGCTTTCTTGGAATCACACCATGCCATAGGCCTACATATTGTAAACTGCGTTTCTATGTTTCTTCATCAAATCCTAAACCCCACAGGCACAGTGGAATTGTATATTCCTAGCAAAAACATATTGATATATTTTTTTAATAAATTAGGCTGTACTTTTTTTAAATCTCTTGAGGGAAGTCAATTGTCTTTTAAGGGGGTTGAAGGGGAAGCTCGTGGGGTCATGGAACCCCGAGATAAACTCAGATAGGCTATATAGGCTACAATAACGAGCATTGACAGCAGTGCGCGGATCACATCAGAAAGAGCGACTCCAATCTCTACCGCTGTTCCTGGCGCAATCTCCCTGGCTGACGTCAGCTGACCGCCCCCCTCCCCGTTCCTCCGGACACAGCGCCGTGTAAAAATGCTGCTCTCTGTGACGCCAAGGACGGGAATCAACCCATACAACGGCTACACCAGCAAATACAGCAAGAGGGTAAATAACAAAACGACCGTCACACACTTTGTCTAACTATCTTCTCTTTCTGAAAAAAAAACTAAAAATAAAACCCTGAGCCAATTGTCGATGTGCGGTGTCGCTCGCGCTCTCCGCCTCTCCGGTCCAAAGCTTTGCTCGCCTGTTTAAGCTGCAGTGTCCTTGAAAGTGTTTCGCATGCGACGTTTAAACTCTTTTACTGGCCGTTTGTGACCTTCGCCGTCGGCTTTTCTGATGTTGTTGTTACGGCGTTACAAACTAACGCGGGGCCCGTTACATTGTTGCCTGTAGATTCCAACTCCAGTTTGCTTTGGCCCCCCTCCCCTCGCAATTCTCTTCCTATACCTAGCATGCACACAGCACATATGCCAATGTTCTGTTGTCGCTCCAAACAAGCTAAAAGGCTTATTTATTTGACTCACATACATTGGTGGGGGTTTAAACAAGTGTTTCTTCGTTTTGTTAATGCTTTCATTGAATTCACCACTAGTTGGCAAAGTTTTTTTCTCCTCTTTTACGCGTACCGATATGCCCCACCCCTTCAGTCCTGCTGCTAATGATGACTGAGAGGGTTAGCATGGCACTATGGAAAAGAGGAAAGTTGTAGGGCCAATGTAGCCAAGTCTAATGTAGCCTATGTATTATATGTGGTGGCTATATGTGCAGATCCGTTTTAGATCAATGTCAAACTGAACTGGAACAATGTTAATGGTCTAATATTGATCAGCTTGTCTTCTCATAGCCCTATGAATAATTCAATGGGAGACATTGTTGTCTATTGGCAACCACCCTTTCTGTGCAGAATAGATCTTCTAGCCTACATTTTAAATCCTGGGACATATAAAATGACAGGATTGGATAGGACCGTGATGACAGTTATTCACGTCTAGGATTCAGAGCATATTGAGTGCTGATTCTTGAGAAAACTGTTAAGATGCCATGCCCCAAAGAACGTCTTTTGAATGTTTACAGGCAGCTAATAAACGTGACTGGAATAGCATGTGAAGCATGTTTACGACTGAAATCTCAGCGTTTTCTCAAAAAAAGGTTTGAACAACACTAGGGATCAAATAGTTCCCTCCTTCCCTGTGTTATTCCCTTCCCTGCCTCGCGGCTGGCAGGAATTCAGATTGCTCAGATTAATGACCTGGAATTCCTGGAATCCTGGATTCAGACAATGTGATCACTTCAAGAGGGTCTCTGCAAACTCAAACTTTTTCCTTTGCAAGAAGTCATGTGCACACACACACACACATTTTTTTTTACACATTTTGCATTGTTTAGACTGGAGTGCCCGAGAAGACTTGTAAACCCAGTGTCAAATAATAATAACCCCTGGTCTGTGCCTTTTACTATGCGAAAAAGGGCGGAGAAAAGAAAGGATTAAGAGATTTCCCCCTCTTTCCTCTGCTTTCGATTAACTCCCCCCTTTTTTTCTTTCTCCCCTGGGTGTTTCACATACCTTGATTTCTGGTCTGTCAGTGGTTCAGTTCACATGGAGAGGAGAGCCTGAACACTACTCCTGATTTTGAATCCCTTCTCCTAAAAAAATACTTTTTACTTGCTCTCATACATGAAACAATCATGAATAAGCGTCTGTTTTAAATGAAACTGGACTGAGTCAGGAGAAGGAGTGCGAGGAGAAGTCTCACCTTTTTAGCCACAGGACGCCACAGGATATTCCTCACTTTTCTCATTTGGTTCGTCCCACCTCGCACCATTTTTTCTTGCTTCCGTTTTCGTCTGCAGCTGAAGGGGAAATTATATAAAGAGATTTTGTCTGTGACATGATGATCTTTTCCACGGTGCCTTTAAAAGTTTCTTTAGCCAAGCAGGTAGGACTCCACCTTTTTTAAGATATATTTATCATTCAGTCAAGAATACAATATGTCATGTAGCCTATTCATATAAACATACGCTTGTTGCAGAGGATAAAAAAATAACTTTCTTGGCAAATATAGTGATTATGATTATGACGCATTTTATCTTGGAACTATTAAAACAATTCTCATTTGATGAAATGAATAGGCGACTATGCTAGGGATGAAGATCATTAAGTTGAAGACTAAAATGCGATGATGACCCAAAGAACATTTTGTGAAGGATTGATCCAACATCCCCCGTAGCAGTTGCACTAATGGTGTGCTTTTATTATGGAGTAAAATGCACATCACATCATATCCTGCCTTACCTGGCAGTCATAGGTTGCGTTCCGAATCGCATACTCTTTCTTTTTTCTATTCTACATACTACATCCGACGATAAAAATAATCTAGTTAGGATGCAGTAGGCATACTATTGGGACATTCTTTTCTCTCTTATTTCATCATAACATTGCGCCTTGATCTTGCCTCTTTCTTTTATATCCGTCGCATCCCTGTTTGTTTTCATAGGAGGCTTTGTCGATGTTACGTCACTTCACGTGCGCACTGGATTGTGGGTCAGAATCGCCCAAATAGGATGCACTTTTCAACACTAACAATCTTGGCCGCATGAAGTATCCGGGTACTTCTAACCATCCTAAATCTGGCCACAAGAATCGGGACATCCTAAATCTTTTTTCTACATACTATATAGTAGAAAGTATGCGATTCGGAACGCAACCATTGTTCTCTCTCTGATGAAAAAGTCCTTGAGTCACCTGCGCTCCCCACAGGCTTCACCCCTGCTCCTTCCAACTGTAATCACCTCATCAGTCTTCAGCTGCTGCCTTGAGCACACCCCCTCCTCTGCACCAAGCTGTGGGCCACTTACAGTAGTTATGCTTCTTCTTGCACAACTATAACAAAAAGGCAAAAAGCTAATTAATCTTGTCTACTATACTGTAACTGCATTCTTTGTGATAGTTATGAGGATGTGAGGACTATTCTTTTGGGGCCAGATGCAACAACTGAGCATCACTTGTCCATGGGCAGGATAGAATTAAACTGGTATTAGAACATAATAAAATAATTATTTCACTGCTATTTTTTCTTGTAAGTCAATTTTAAATCTGTGTGTGTGTGTGTGTGTGTGTGTGTGTGTGTGTGTGTGTGTGTGTGTGTGTGTGTGTGTGTGTGTGTGTGTGTGTGTGTGTCGTATGAGCATGGGAGGATGTCCTGTATTTATCAGGGCTGATCCTTGTCTTGTCCTGCCAGTTCCCACAGAACTGTGATGCCTCCAGGAATGTAGTTTGGTTTTAACGACGACAGCTTGAACTCCGATCTCCAACTCAAAACATGTCCCCCACCACAACCCCCCTTTCCACTCCAATGCAGAGGAAAACACAAACCTGTGTATATTGCAGAGGAATTTAGAGAATGCTCAGTATTGACACTGTAGTGCATGTATGGTGTAACGGTGTAAAAAGATATGTGGTTGGCCATGGATTGAACGGTAACAGCTAAGGAAATCGGTAACAGGCCAGAATGTCAGGTTTTAGGCGCAAACTAGCTGATAAGATTATGCAATGTTATAGGATTTATGGCCTTGCCCCTCTCACTGCATGGATGTGTTCTGTGTACATATTTGCCTGTGGTTTGCAGCAGCAGCACATTTGGATTTACCGTACATGGGTGGCAAAACACCGTGAGCTGGCGCTGGGTGCTGGAGCAGATGGGGAGTAGGTGTGGATCCGACTGACTGCCATCCTTTTCTCCAAAGGAGACTAGCAGAGCGGTCTTAATGAGACACTGCCTTCTGACTTGAGAGCACATGAGAGGGATTAGCATTTTCCGCTAACAAGCTCAGATCCCAATTAGACAGGCCTCGCTAGCCCAGGCTCGGTCTCCCGTTAGATCCTATCTCCCCAGGCCTCTGCAGGTGCATCCCTCCTGATACCAACGTCTGTGCGGGCCGCCCTACAGTGAAGGCAAAGGGGAAAGCGCAGGAAGTGGCTGGGATTGTGGAAAAACAAACAGTGAGCTATTGATGCTTAAGAAGAGAGGCAGATTAGAGGAGAGGACTGAGATGAATGGGCTCTGTGACTCACTGTGATTTTCTTACAGTACCTAAAAAGACATGGAGTAAGTTCTGAAGACGGATCCGTTTCCAAAACATAAGGCAACACGGATCTGATAAAGCGGACAAAAGAATCATTGGTTTTGCTAAGTGCTAAGTTGCCCAGAGTTTTGTATTCAAGTAAAATGGTTCTGTATTAGAGAATAATGCAGTAGCCTAATTTTTTGCATAGTACTTCATGCTAATCATGCATCTTTTGATACAGTTTGATAACTTTGGTATCCAAAAGTGATGAAAAACTTTAAATAGTGCATCAAGGTGAACTCACAAAACAAGCTAGCATACCTTCCATTGCAGGGCATTCATTCATTCAGCTAGCTAGCTAACTAGCTTAATGTTGAGAATGCTCCAGCTTCCTCACAAGGTTTTTACAGCTCAGGAACATCTTGTTGTGAGCTAGTATTGCATGGCAAGTTGTCACACAAAGTACTAGCAATCATTCACCTTTAATTTAGTAGGGATTTATGCCGTTTCCCTTGTTGAGCTTCTAGATGTGAGGTATGACTGATAAGGCTTATTAATTAGAGCTCTGATAGTTAATTGGTTGTGATTGGTTTGAGAACCCATGATTGGTTGATTTAACCACTACACACAAGCTTTTAAAACATCGTTTTTCAAGGTTTATGTTTTAGTTTTAAATTGGTGGAAGGTGACCCTTCCTAGTTTTTTTTATTTCTGGGATGTGAATTACAGTTGAACTAGCTGGTTACAGCACAGCGGTAAATAGAGAGATCCTAATTAGCTTGATTCCAGCAGTCTTTTGACAACTCTTTCTCTGTTAATAAGTTGGTGCTACAGTGCTGACCTTGTGGTGTCCAACAAGCCATCCCATTGTTCCCTGGGGCCAAGCCTGCTGACCCTAACTAATCAAACAGTTCCTCCTTCACCAGCACTGGGAGGAAGGCAATGCAGAGGCCAAACCTTGCTGACATTTTACCACCATTTGATAACATTTATTCTGAGTCATCATCGATAGCATTGACAGAGTTTACTAATTTTTTAAATTTAATATATATGACTTAGTAGGTCATGAAAAAAACATGATATGGTATATCCAACCATTCAATAGTGGTGAATGGAATTCGGTTTTCTGCTGCACGAAGCCCTGACATTTTTTACATTAGATAAAGCAAATTTAAAATCTTTCCAGAAACAATGTCCTGGTAACATTGGATAATCACACAGGTTTCCATGCGAACAGTTTTGATTGAAACTAAATACTTCCATTGAGAACTGTTTGCGTGAACCCTTCCAGCTTCAACCCACAACATCAAATATTCTGACCCGAGCAGGATGTACAAGAGGGACTGATTGCTGTTGGCTGCGTGTAGAGCAGTTTGATTCATTTTTAACAGCACATGTTGGAAGTGTGTGTATGTTGTAACATTGTTTTTGGTGATTTTTTTATGATTTTGATCACTGCTGAACCAGGGCACATTCAGAGCCTAGTACATTTTTTTTTTTTACAAATCATACCCACGTAAAAAGATCATTTATGTATGCCTAACCTTTACTGTACATGCTGCTACAAATACAATATAACATTATTTTTATATGTAATATTTCTCTTTGGATATTTACATTCCATGATATTAATGTCTATGTTGTTTTACATGTCCTATGTTGTTGTGCGTTCAAAATGTTGGTATATTTTACTTATCATCATATCCATCCATTAAATTTTCCCATTTAGATACTTTAATTTTTTCATGATTATTCTCTAACCACTACACCGCGTGCATCCCCCTAATACTTTTAACGACATAAAAGTGCATACATTCAATTTCACATACCTTAAAAATGTACTTTGTTTACCATTTTATCATCCCAAAATCTGAATATCCCCTCTTTTTCGTTCTGCAGCCAACGTATGTGTCCCCCTCCAACCATCAGATGGCTCCCCCAAGCCCTAACAACAACAGTAACAGCAACTCCACCACCACCTCCATCAGCAATGGCAGCAGCAGCAGCACACTGGGAGAGCAGCTGAGTAAAACCAACTTGTACATCCGTGGCCTCCAACCGGGGACCACAGACCAGGATCTGGTCAAACTCTGTCAGCCGTAAGTCACCCTAAGAACCAGCTTCTCTAACCTCTACATGTACACTTAATACATCTCTCAGTCACTGCACACATGTGAAACAGCCTGCAGGTTATGAGTAGATTAACATAGGACAGAGCAATGGCTGCTGTGATAGATGGACAATGGCAGGTTGAATGCACCTGGGGTTTTGGGATTACATATACTACTTGAATGGCTTCTTTACACTGTGAAATGCACATACATGCAAAAACACACTGCAGGTATTTTTTGGATCCGAGATTCCCTTCCAGGTGTTTTTAAGGCCCATCATTGAGTGGCCTTTGGTGGAAAAACCAACAATAATTAACAGCAGCGGACTAGGACCTTTTACTTTGGCACCGCTCAAGCACAGACTTTCCAAAAACAAGGTACAGAATGTTTAGTCTCACTCGTGTCGCGCTCGTCTCGTCTTGCTCCTTCTTTGACTTTTTGGCCCTGTCTGATTTATTTTCTCCTCTGTTCTTTAGTGCATTATGATAACAACGATGATGATGACAATCCCACTATGCAATCCTAATTCAAAGTCATATTGCGCACTATGGATACCACACTATTTGGCTCCACAGACTGAGCTTGAGTCTTTGAAAAAAAAACTCCTGTTGTCTGCAGCGTGTAGCCAGATGTTAAAACAACAACACCATCCAATCCATCTGATATGTTTGTCAGGCCTCTCGGTGGAAGACATCAAAACAAGTTGAGGGCTGAGATGAATGATCTGGGTTGACTTAATTGAATCCCGGTGATGAGGACCAGAAGGGTAGAGGAAAAAGGAGCCAGAGGAAAGGAGGGAAAGGCGGCTGTAGAGAGATTGAATAAGGGAAAGAGGGAGGGAGGGAGGGAGGGAGGGAGAGGCCTGCTATTTTACAGCTGTCTGGAAGATATGGCTCACACGAGGCTGCCCAACCCTACAGGAAACGGCCAGCCCAGGGGAAAGGGAAAGACAAACAAGGGCAATGGCATGAAAGAGGGGAAGGGGGGGGGTGGATGGAGAGAATCAGAATGGGGGAGGAGTGTATGGAGTTCAGGGTTTTGTGTGTCAGGTGGTGTTCCGTCGGGGCAGTTCTCATATTTCTGCTTTTACAAAGAAGATAAAATCACTGCATGAAATTTGCCTCTCAGCAGGATGCATAAAGGCCACTGTAATTCTCAGTTAAAGCAGACTGAGAGAGAGAGAGATAAATGACTTTGTCCAATAATAGTTATTAGGGGAAGGTGCTTGTAGATAAGGACGTTAAACAGCAGGGAGACGAATCACGGAGGGAGTTCGATTTGCTTCACTCAAGTTTGAACAGTATCTGTGTGTGTGTGTGTGTGTGTGTGTGTGTGTGTGTGTGTGTGTGTGTGTGTGTGTGTGTGTGTGTGTGTGTGTGCATGCACACAGTGTCAGGGCACACAACACTCCCAAAGCTCCCCTCCCCCGCACCGAGAGATGTTATTATGTGCACGCTGCGAGGTGTGTGTGTGTGTGTGTGTGTGTGTGTGTGTGTGTGTGTGTGTGTGTGTGTGTGTGTGTGAGGGATGAGAGGAGGGCATGGGGGTTGATACTCCATCTTCGGCCCCTACAGTTGTGTCTCTCTGGGTGGATGCGCTCTGGCTCTGGCTCTGGCTCTGGCCCTGGCCCTAGCCCGTCTCTGGTGTTTGGCCATGGGTGGACATTGGGCCGCTCTCACACATGGCTGAGTCTCTAGCCCTTCTCCTCGCTCTGCATCATGTAGTCCTAGAGTCAACTTGTTATATCAACTGTGTAAGCAAGGGGAGTGCAGCAAGCGCATCTTACAGCTTTAATGCTAATCATAATGTTAAGATGTATAGGCTGGTGGGATTGCTGAATAGTATAGACACAGTAATGATGCATTATGAAGATAAAGGAAGACAGTGTGTGGGAATATCCATCCAGTCCAGTTGGTGGCCTCTTATGGATTGCTTTTCTTATAGAATCAGAAATGCAGCATGTAATAGTAATATTTTATATATATATATGCAATATCAATTGCATACAATGGATTCCGTTCACTCAAATGATTATGATATTACAATGTCTGGCTGTGAGGGTAAACACAATATGCATGGATAATTTTAAACACATCTCAGTGTTTCTAATTAGGTTATAAAAGGAAATACAATCTAAGAATAAAGATTAACAGGAACTCCGATACTGTGAATAGCCATTGAGTGTAAATATGTTTTAAGGTGTTTCTAATAAGCTTGCATTTCTCTGATTTCAGAAGGGATCATTCTAATCATAATTAAACTGAAACCTAATCTTATTTTGTATTCTATATTCACATTCCCAACATGTACTTTTGTAGTGTTCAAGTCAATCATTTATTAATGTTCACGGGTTACCTTTAAACCTAACCAACTTTGTAACGGAAGGAATATCTACAGATTTATTTTTTTTCTTCTGAAGTGAACATAATCCTAAATTGATTCAAATTGGAGTAATCCTATGGTGCAGCGTCACGGGATGAAAGCTGGATTGTATTTTGAGGGGCACTAAGACCCAGCGGAGGGCGCTGCCTGGAGAGATGCTGGTTAGTAGAATGAGAGTATGGCTGAGAGCCAGCATCTGACAGGACAACCAAGGAGAGGCATATCAGATTACACTGCATGCACATGCCTGGAGAGATGGGAACTGATAGACACTCCGCCGCACGACGCATTTTTTGCCCAAGCCAGGCACCATCCTATGCAGCACGATAGATAATGCAGTATTTTCATATTGATAGTGCATCATAAAGAAGTCTGAAAATGCAGCAGACACATTTACATTTTACCATATTGTCATGTTATGTTGGATTCCCCTTGAGTTATGATCCCTATTGACACATGTGCATGAGAATGAATAGATATGGGAAATCTATAGTTCTTTCTGGAATGCAAGACCCCATGGGACATTACTCTTATTTCATTTCATTTAGCTCCCACCGCCTCTGTAAAGATTTTCTTATGCACATAATTTATTATCAGATGGCCACATTGTATTCAGTGTCATGCACTAAATCTATCAGGTGAATTATAATTCAGCCATCGTGGAGCCCAGTCTGTTAGGGTGTGATGTGTTTAGCGAGAAAAACACATGGCCTCAGCAATGTTGCAATGCTAATATTGAATGTAAACAAAGTCATTCTTTTCAGTACACAGTGCAAGGACCATCCCATGAATGTACACCTCAATGTTTTTCAGGTATGGGAAAATCGTGTCCACCAAGGCCATCCTGGACAAGACTACCAACAAGTGCAAAGGTAAAGTGTTAAAGCATCAGCTGGTTGAGAGTAACTGTTGGGCAGAGGTTAAAAGAGCAGTTCATACAGAGGTGACAAAGCGAGCTCAGGGATTAAGGTCAAAAGGGATGTCATGGCAAACAGAATTACTGAAAGGGAAAATTCCGCCGTCATTTGGCCGGACATAAAGTAAGCCCCCCAGCTGCCACATGTCCACGTCCACTTATTTATGTTGTGCATGGTTGTTATCAAGCAGAACGACGTATGGAAGGCCTGGGAAACTGACATTTATGAGAAGGGAGTAAGATATCTCTGAAATGAGATACCTGGGAACTGGCAAGACGTGCCAGGTCCTCATGATCATGTTTGTGGCTTAATGCTGAGACAAACAAGGCAATTCGCATCCATTGAACCCCAGAAATGATGAGAACCTTGGGAACACTTTTGCTTCTCCCAAAGAGTGATACCAGTTAAACAGTAAGCTAAGTATTTTATTAATGTTGAACTGTGACGGACACAGGAGGAATGGGAAACATTCCTACAGTTTGACATTAAAGTAACAGACATACAGGCTTAGTAACACCAAAATCCCCTTAGTCAAGGGAATATATATATATATATATTTTTAATAATTATTTTTATTTGACAATGTTTATGAACACAGAGTACACTGAGCATACATTTTAGCAGACATATCCATGTTTTTTGTTGTTTTTTGTTTACATACACATACGAACAACAACATCCCACCCACCCCACCCACTTGAACATGTAGTACACACACTTAGACTAACAAAAAGAAGAAAATAGATAAATAAATACAGTAAAAATAAATAAATAAAATAGTAAGCAAGGTCACCATACTTAGCCGTGCCAAATGTCACCATGTACTTGTTCACATGCACACTCACAAACACTCTACATTATAGGCTGACATGCCAGCATCAATCTACATCGTAATTACACAGACAATGCATCATGCATACATACTATATCCAAAAAACAGTTTTACAATTGGATTGGCCCAGAAGTGACCAGATCGGTAATTAACCCAAAAAACTATCTACTGTACACTACATGATATAGGGTCCTAAAGCAAAAAATATTGCTATAGGGTATCAGGTATAGTTTTGAGTTTCCCTATGTATTTCAAAACTGGATCCCAGGTGGAGTAGAATTTGTCCCTTGACCCCCTAAGCAAGTATTTAATTTTCTCTAATTGTATAAAGTGCATCAGGTCACACATCCACAAAGACGCTTTGGGAGGGTTTTTTGATTTCCAATGTAATAATATTCTTCTGTGTGCAAAAGCAGAGTCACAAAGGCCAATATGTTTTTATAACTTTTCCTTATTATAGAATGTCTTCGATCTGTGATACCAAATATAGCTGCTGCTGCATTTGGTTGGAAAACAGTATTGAGCGCCTCAGATAATGTTTTAAAGATCATAGACCAGTTAGTGACCAGAGCAGGGCATGACCAGAACATATGGGTTAAATTGGCAGGGGTGTGATGACATCTGTTACAACTAGCATCTGAATCAGGATATATTTTAGCTAATCTTGCTTTGGAAAAGTGAGTCCGGTGTAAAACTTTAAATTGTATTATACTTAATTTTGCACAAGAAGTGCTGTCATTCACTCTTAGTAAAGCACAGTTCCACATGTCATCTTCCATGTCTTCCCCCAATTCATCCGCCCAGTCCGCCCTTATCTTTGCGATGGTTATGGTTTAAAGAGAAGCTATACAATCATGTATTCTAGAAATTAGCCTTTTCAAATTAAACGGGGATTCTAGCAGATCATCTAAGCCTGACACTGAAGATAAATTTGGAAAGTTGGGGTCATGGCTCATAAGGAAGTGGCGTACTTGAAAATATCGAAACAGGCTAGATTGAGGAAGGACACATTTTTGAGATAAGTCATTAAAGCTGGCAAATACACAATTTATGTACATATCTTTAAATTTAGAAATGCCTTGTCTTTGCCAAAAAGAGAATGTAGCATCTAATTGTCAAGGGAATATTTCTAATAAAGAAATGGTTCGATAGGAATCCGAATCAAATTGTTTTTGTGTCAATTATCACTTTTTGTTTGAATTTTAACATAATAATTTTCAGTGAAATGTATTATTTAGATTGTTGATCCATGTTGGATGTCTGATAAGTCGAGAGGTATTTGTGAATAAGATGCCTTCTAAAAGAATGTTCTTCCTTTGTTAACAGAATTAACCTTGTCATACCTATCAGGAGCCATTGTTTTATTATGATTAGGGCTGCAACCAACTGTAATGTTCATGACAGATATATCTGCTATTTTCTCAATTACATGTTTAGTCTAAAAGAATGTCAGAAAAAAGTTTCGTTTTTTTCTGACCAAAAGTCCAAAACCCGAAACTATTCAGTTATTGTTAAAGAATAAATTCTGATAATTGTCAGGTTTACTTGTTAAGATTGCTTTTAGTTGTTGTCCTGCAGTTTGCATATCTTATTGTTTGAACTTGTCCATCTTGCTCCCTGCAGGCTATGGCTTTGTTGACTTTGACAGTCATGGCGCAGCTCAGAAGGCAGTGACAGCGCTGAAGGCGGGTGGAGTGCAGGCTCAGATGGCCAAGGTAAGAACTCCACTCGAGATTGAAAATATTTGGTGCGTTTATTTCCTACACCTCTTTTTCAGCTTAATTCAAATGGTTGGTCAGAGGGAAATTCTTAGACCATGAAATTAAACCTTTCAGACAGTTTGACAGTGAGTCAGCAAAACGTTTAAAGGATGAATTATTAATAACAAATTAAATGGTGAATTATTAACCTTGCTGCAGAAAGGTTGTTCCTTGGCCTTGTTTGCTTCCAACATATTCTCTTTTAAAGCCATCTAAAGCTTTTTCTTGCTTTCATCCCATGTTTTCTTTCGTGTTGAAAAATATATGCCAGTTAAGCCTCCGTGTGCACTGCAGGTACAGTATCTCACAAAAGTGAGTACACCCCTCACATTTCTTCAAATATTTCATTATATCTTTTCATGGGACAACACTGAATAAATGACACTTTGATACAATGTAAAGTAGCGTGTGTACAGCTTATATAACAGTGTATATTTACTGTCCCCTCAAAATAACTCGACACACAGCCACTAATGTCTAAACTGCCGGTTACAAAAGTGAGTACACCCCTGAGTTAAAATGTCCAAATTGGGCCCAAAGTGTCAATATTTTGTGTGGCCACCATTATTTTCCAGCACTGCCTTAACCCTCTTGGGCATGGAGTTCACCAGAGCTTCACAGGTTGCCACTGAAATCCTCTTCTACCCATTCATGACAACATCACGGAGCTGGTCGATATTAGAGACCTTGTGCTCCTCCATCTCCTGTTTTAAGAAGCCCCAAAGATGCTCAATAGGGTTTAGGTCTGGAGACACGCTTGGCCAGTCCATAACCTTTACCCTCAGCTTCTTTAGCAAGGCAGTGGTCGTCTTGGAGGTGTGTTTGGGGTCGTTATCATGTTGCAGTACTGCCCTGCGGCCCAGTTTATGAAGGGAGGGGATCATGCTCTGCTTCAGTATGTCACAGTACATGTTAACATTCAATGAACTGTAGATCCCCAGTGCTGGCAGCACTCATGCAGCCCCAGACCATGACACTTCAACCACCATGCTTGACTATAGGCAAGGCACACTTGTCTTTGTACTCCTCACCTGGTTGCCGCCACACACACTTGACACCATCTGAACCAAATAAATGTATCTTGGTCTCATCAAACCACAGGTCATGGTTGCAGTAATCCATGTCCGTAGTCTGCTTGTCTTCAGCAAACTTTTTGTGTGGTTTCTTGTGCATCATCTTTAGAATAGGCTTCCTTCTGGGACAACAGCCATGCAGACCAGTATGATGCAGAGTGCGGCGTATGGTCTGAGCACTGACAGGTTGACCCCCCACCCCTTCAAGCCCATCAGCAATGCTGGCAGTATTCATACGTCTATTTTCCAAAGCCAACCTCTTGGTATGACGCTGAAAACGTGCACTCAACCTTATTAAACTGGGCCGCAGGGTACTATTGCAACATGATAACGACCCCAAACACACCTCCAAGATGACCACTGCCTTGCTAAAGAAGCTGAGGGTAAAGGTTATGGACTGGCCAAGCGTGTCTCCAGACCTAAACCCTATTGAGCATCTTTGGGGCATCCTCAAACGGGAGATGGAGGAGCGCAAGGTCTCTAATATCGACCAGCTCCGTGATGTCGTCATGAATGGGTGTAAGAGGGTTCCAGTGGCAACCTGTGAAGCTCTGGTGAACTCCATGCCCAAGAGGGTTAAGGTAGTGCTGGAAAATAATGGTGGCCACACAAAATATTGACACTTTGGGCCCAATTTGGACATTTTTTCTTAGGGGTGTACTCACTTTTGTTGCCTTCAGTTTAGACATTGATGGCTGTGTGTCGAGTTATTTTGAGGGGACAGTAAATTTACACTGTTATACAAGCTGTACACTGACTACTTTACATTATATCAACGTGTCATTTCTTCAGTGTTGTCCCATGGAAAGATATAATGAAATATTTGAAGAAATGTGAGGGGTGTACTCACTTTTGTGAGATACTGTATGTGTGTGGTGCACTGCATGCACACATGGGTGTACAGTATCTCACAAAAGTGAGTACACCCCTCACATTTCTTCACATTTTTCTTTATATCTTTCCATGGGTCAACACTGAATAAATGACACTTTAATACAATGTAAAGTAGTCAGTGTACAGCTTGTATAACAGTGAAAATTTACTGTCCCCTCAAAATAACTCGACACACAACCATTAATGTCTAAACTGCTGGCAACAAAAGTGAGTACACCCCTTAGAAAAAATTTACAAATTGGGCCCAAAGTGTAAATATTTTGTGTGGCCACCATTATTTTCCAGCACTGCCTTAACCTTCTTGGGCATGTAGTTCACTAGAGCTTCACAGGTTGCAACTGGAACCCTCTTCCACCCATTTATGACAGCATCACAGAGCTGGTGGATATTAAAGACCTTGCGTTCCTCCACCTTCCATTTGAGGATGCCCCAAAGATGCTCAATAGGGTTTAGGTCTGGAGACATGCTTGGCCAGGCCATAACCTTTACCCTCAGCTTTTTTAGCAAGCCACTGGTCGTCTTGGAGGTGTGTTTGGGGTCGTTATCATGTTGCAATACCACCCTGCGGCCCAGTTTACGAAGGTTGAGTGCACATGGTCAGCGTCGTACACAGAGGTTGGCTTTGGAAAATAGACGTATGAGTGCTGCCAGCATTGCTGAAGGGCTTGAAGGGGTGGGGGGTCAACCTGTCAGTGCTCAGACCATACGCCGCACTCTGCATCATACTGGTCTGCATGGTTGTCATCCCAGAAGGAAGCCTATTCTAAAGATGATGCACAAGAAACCCCACAAAAAGTTTGCTGAAGACAAACAGACTACGGACATGGATTACTGCAACCATGTCCTGTGGTCTGATGAGACCAAAATACATTTATTTGGTTCAGATGGTGTTAAGAGTGTGGAGCGGCAACCAGGTGAGGAGTACAAAGACAAGTGTGTCTTGCCTAGAGTCAAGCATGGTGGTTGGAGTGTCATGGTCTGGGGCTGCATGAGTGCTGCCAGCACTGGGGATCTACAGTTCATTGAATTCTAACATGTACTGTGACATACTGAAGCAGAGCATGATCCCCTCCCTTCATAAACTGGGCCGCAGGGCAGTACTGCAACATGATAACGACCCCAAACACCCCTCCGAACGACCACTGGCTTGTTAAAGAAGCTGAGGGTAAAGGTTATGGACTGGCCAAGCATGTCTCCAGTCTTAAACCCTATTGAGCATCTTTGGGGCATCCTAAAACGGGAGATGGAGGAGCGCAAGGACTCTAATATCCACCAGCTCCTTGATGTCGTCATGAATGGGTAGAAGAGGGTTCCAGTTGCAACCTGTGAAGCTCTAGTGAACTACATGCCCAAGAGGGTTAAGGCAGTGCTAGAAAATAATGATGGCAAAACAAAATATTGACACTTTGGGCCCAATTTGGAAATTTTTTCTTAGGGGTGTACTCACTTTTGTTGCCAGCAGTTTAGACATTAATGGCTGTGTGTCGAGTTATTTTGAGGGGACAGTAAATTTACACTGTTATACAAGCTGTACACTGACTACTTGACATTGTATCAAAGTGTCATTTATTCAGTGTTGTCGCATGGAAAGATATAATGAAATATTTGAAGAAATGTTAGGGGTGTACTCACTTTTGTGAGATACTGTATGTATGCTTGAAAACCGTGTATTTATGGGCATGACTGCACTGTAGAATATGAGTGTGAACAAACAAGAATGAGTGTATGCACACAGGTACATGGTGTGTTTGTGTGTGTGTGTGTTTTGTGCTTCATATGGGTGCTGGTGTTGAGGGAGCGTGTCCCAGGTTCTTCTCTATGAGAACCCTGTACAAAGGACCTGTCTGTTCTCCCTGGAGGCATCTGACTCAGTGTCTGAGCAGCTCCCCAGTCGGCAGGGCCCTATGCCCAGCCACCCGCCCTGTCAACACACACGCACACACGCACACACACATACACACACACACACACACACACACATACATACACCGAGCACACTTGACAGTCACACATGTACTCCACCGGCCTTGCCTCAACCAGATTATGACACACACGCACAAGCACGCACACACACACACACACACACACACACACACACACACACACACACACACACCACCGACACCCTGGGAAAGCTGATCTCCCGTTAAGCTGGATCACTGACATTCATACGGCTCCTTGCTCATGGAATAACTTGATTCCACTCACCCCGTCCCTGGAGGTTTACAACAAGGCTTATGTTTGCGTCAGCTTTCTCCCTGACTCAGTCTGACTCACTGGCGGTTAAAAGCCCACAGCTGCTCTCCTCCGCTGGCTCTCATGGGGCTGAGGCTTCTTCACTAGTTGGCACTGCCGTGACGGAGGCAGAGGAGGCGAAGGACAAATTACCTTCGGCACAGGTCGCCGCGATTACACATGCATTATTCATAGGATGGAAATTAATTCAAACTGCATTTACAGGTTTTTTAATCACATCTGCACTCTGTGATAATGAATATGCATAATGGTTTGAGGGCAATACAGATTGGTTATCTGACAAGATGCTGTTGCTCAAATTCAATTTGTTTGAGCAGGAGGCAAATAAACGGGAGGGGGGAGCCTACGAAGTACTTCAAGAGCATATATGATATTGTGGCTCTTTTATAGTTTCTTTCAGATTGTTTTCTAATAATTTAGTATTCTGCATAATTTGTCTGATGTATGCATGCCAACAGAGCCGGCCTTCTGTGCCTGCATTCAAGGTTGGAATTACCAAGTGAGCATTAAGGCTTTAATTCAAGCGACATATTATATCCATGACCTAGGGGAGGCAGGACGATAATGTTTGCCTTGTGGGGAGATGATAGCAGCCCATTGCTTTTTAGATCTTCTTCAGATCATTTCCAAAAGGCCTTTGTCCAAAATGTCTCAGCGGCGATTCTCCAGCGGGCTAGAGCACATAATCATTTAATATCACCCGTGGTCTGAGAGCCGTCTTAAAATGTAATTATGCTTTGATATCACATTACCTTGATCCCTCGCCTTCATCCTCTTAGGAGGACAATGGGCCTGTCTTCTACCCCTTTTGGTAATAACATACGAGTGCTTGAGTGTGAGAGAGGAGTGAGAAGATGAAAAGGGGTGAGTCTGAAGAATAGAAGTAGAAGAGACAGAAATAGTGTCAGAATGAGAGAGAGAGAGAGAGAGAGGTTCAGCTGAAGTCCAGCCAGAACACTATCTCCATCATCCTTTTCTCTTTTTACCCTTGTCCAGTTCACTTTCACACACAAGGCCAAGATGAAATCTGCTTTTAACACCCTCTAACTTTAAACCCAGTGTTAATACTCGGCCTAGACTCTTTAAACAGGAATGTTGCTAGCTACAGTGGGCCCCTTTGTTTACATTCCCTCTGTTTACAGACCAGTTTACAGAGCCTAGGCTGTGTAGCAACACCATATTTTCATTTAGCACACACACAGTTTGGACAGTTAGCGGATCTTGAGGAGATTTTCAAGGATTTTGACAGAAAGGGATTTTGACAACAAGCATTCTCTAATTTCCAAAATCAGTGACTCCACCTTTTAAAGGGCCTCCATACTACTGCCGGCAGCTTTTGTTTGGCTTCTGAAAATGAGGAGCTCTGTCAGCACCACGTCCTCATTAATTTTTCTCTGCGTTCAGCAACAGGAGCAGGACCCCACCAACCTGTACATCTCCAACCTGCCTCTGTCCATGGACGAGCAGGAGCTGGAGAACATGCTAAAGCCCTTCAGCCAGGCCATTTCCACACGCATCCTCCGTGACGCCAACGGAACCAGCCGGGGAGTGGGCTTTGCCAGGTATGTACCAGGACAGCTGCTGCTTAAAGTTGTACAATTATTGACGGTGTGAGCCTCATGTGAAGAAACACCCAGTTACACATGGTAAAAAAAGAGTTGGAGTGTTCCGTTTTTTAAGTTACAACGTTATTCTTTCAGAATTAATGTTGGTGAGTGAGCCCTCTGGTGGCCAGTACAAGTTAGAACTTCACCAGCAAAATATAAATATCTTGTAACCTGCTACTGTTAAACACAGAGATTGTTGTCTGTAAACACTTTAACCTTTTCCTTTTCATGTAGGATGGAATCAACAGAGAAATGTGAAGCCATCATCCAACATTTCAATGGAAAATATATCAAGACTCCACCTGGAGTTCCAGGTGAGGTTTCCCTTTTGTTTCTATTTTGTGTTTTTGAGATAACAAACTGTACATATACTGTACATTGCATTTACAGTAATTCAATTAATATATGGTCAACTATTTCAGAATGGAGGATATACGCCTTCTACCACCAGTAGTAACGTACTGCCTGTCTCTCAAACTCCTATTTTCAGCCTTGATCTTCTTCCCACAAGTGTTGTTGTAGATGCGCTCCTCGCCATCAACCCCAAGAAGTACATGGGAGAGGACAATTTGGATCCGTTTTCAAGCTTTCGACACATATAATATCAAAACAAATTACCCATATTTTTAATCTTTCCATCTCCTCTGGAATAGTTCCTAAAATTTGGAAAATAGCTCATGTAATTCCTTTACATAAAGGTGGTGACAAAAATAATCTTAATAACTACAGGCCAATTTCCAAACTCCCATGCCTGGCAAAAATTCTAGAATCACTTATTAATAATCAGTTAAAAACATTTCTAACTAGTGCTTCCATTTTGAGCCCATTCCAAACTGGTTTTAGGGCAGGCCATAGTACTGTCTCTGCTGTGACTTTGGTTGTAGACAACATTGTTGCAGCATTAGACAAGAAAAAGCACTGTGCAGCACTTTTTATTGATCTTTCAAAGGCCTTTGATACTGTTGACCACCATTTGCTTTTACAGAGGCTTTATGGCATTGGCTTTGATCAGTCTGCATGTAGCTGGTTTAGGGATTATCTCTCTGATAGACAGCAGTCAGTTAAACTGGGAAGATACCAATCTGAATTCTTAACTGTTACAAATGGTGTCCCACAGGGCTCAATTTTAGGTCCAGTTCTTTTCACAATTTCTATAAATAACATTGTTTCATCGCTAAAAAACTGTCACGCCCATCTATACGCTGACGACACAGTATTGTATTGCATTTCCGATTCAGTGCACCAATCTATTGAGAACCTACAAAGCTCTTTTAATACTCTGCAGGACTGTCTAGTAGACCTCAGGCTTGTTCTTAATACAGACAAAACCAAATATATGTTTCTCCAGAGCAAGAACTACAAATTTGAATGATTTTAATGTTTTTACAAAGAATGGATTTTTAATTGAAAGAGTCACAGAGTACAAATATCTCGGCATCTGGTTAGATGATAAACTCACTTTTAATTTCCATATAAAAAATCTTGTTTGTCGACTACGACAAAAAATTGGCTATTTTTATAGGAACAAAACCACCTTCCCCTTATTTAGTAGGAAAAGGATTATTGAGGCAGTTTTTGTGTCTGTCCTTGATTACGGTGATGTGGTTTACCGGCATGCATCTCATTCATGTCTTAAACTCCTAGACTCTGTTTTTCACTCTGCTTTAAGGTTCATCACAGGAGATGCTTATGACACACACCATTGTCTTTTATATGAAAAGGTTGGGTGGTACTCCCTTAAAGAGAGACGTGATGCACATTGGCATATTTTTATTTACAAAGCCTTGACCGGAAAGCTCCCTCGTTATTTAACAGAAATGTTGCAAATTTCAGATGGGCTTTATCAGACCCGCTCCACTGACATGCTTATGCTTTATGTCCCACAAGCCCGGTCTGAGCTGGGAAAGACAGCTTTTAGCTTCAGTGCCCCCGACTCCTGGAACAACTTACAGCAACAAATTAAACTAAATACCTTCATATCCTTTAATCAATTTAAACAAACTATCTTAAATCTGCCAAACTCTACCTGTAACTGTTTTAATTAGGCTATATTGTATCTTGACCCATTTAATTTCATTTTAATTGCTGCCACACTTCACCACTATGTAAATGTTTCAATTGTTTTTTTGTTTTTTGTTTTTTTCTTCTCTTCACCTGTTGTTGTGTATTTGATGTATTTGCATTGAATATTGTGTATGCATTGTTGTTTTTCCTTGGAATTTGTTTGAACTCGACGCCATTGAATATGAGGGTCACCCCTCAATTGGTCTCTCGAGGATAAATAAAAGTTAAATGAAAAATGAAAATATATAATATATTTATATATATGTTTCATGTACCATAATATTTTCTGACTGATCCAGTGCCGCCAGAGCCCTTGTTGTGTAAGTTTGCGGACGGAGGCCAGAAGAAGCGTCAGAGCCAAGGAAAATATCTGCAGAACGGCCGGCCCTGGATGAGAGACGGGGAGACTGTGAGTTTAAGATTTTCTTGTTGTTGTGATGTCGTCTCTGAGAACCTTCTTTTTTTTTTTAAATGTAGAATTGCTTTTCATGGAGAACATCGACCAGCCTCATACTAACAGCTTTGTATTCTTGTATTCAGGGAGGAATGACCCTTTCCTATGACCCCACCACAGCCTTACAGAACGGGTCAGTACTGCCAGTTTGACAAATCCCTTTAATACCCCAAAGGGTCATAGCGTGGTGACGAATAACTTTGTGTTTCTCTCTGTAGGTTCTACTCCTCTCCCTACAGCATTGCCCCTAACCGGATGATGGGGCCAACCTCCCTCTCCCCATACATGCATTCACCTATGTCCACCTACCAGGTAGTTTCAGACCCTGAACACTGGGGGGCGGGGTTTGTCGATTGATTAGCTCTCCCATATCTATAAATCTTATAATTGTCAAACATTGGTTGCAAAAAAAAGAAGGGTTTTGCTTGTCCGTTCTCTGATTTGATTAAACCTTTTTAAGACAACTAAATCTAACCCCTTTGTCTTGCAGGTACATAACCCGTCCTGGATACATCATCAGTCATACATTATGCCGCCCAATGTGAGTATCTTGAAGAGCCAATGGGAAACCACTTTTTTCCCGTTCCAACTTTTGCTGTGTCTGGATTGTCTTAATCACAAATGCTAACACTGCTGTTGGCTGTTTTCATAGGGAACAGTCCTGACACCAGGATTGGACCACACAATGTCCATTCAGCCCACCTCCATGATGGGGCCCCTGACACAGCAGCTCAGCCATCTCTCCATGGGCAGCAGTGGCACAGTCAGTCAAATATTTAGCATTTAGTATATCATTGATACAACTTGTAAGGATCTTCTACATTTTCAGGGTTAGAGATAACTAGACTTCTATTTGGGGCAAATCAACAGAGTAATAATTGCGTGGGATGTTCTTCATGAGTTTGTAATTTAAGTCTGATAGAAATAGGTTTTACTTCAAATTTAAATCTTGTCTAGGGCAACTTTATATGACAGTGTCATTGTCAACCCTAGCTGTCATGGCTAATGAACTTAACCATCTCCATCTCCTCCTGCAGTACATGCCTGCAAACACATCTATGCAGGGGACCTACCTCCCCCAGTACACCCAAGTGCCTGCTGCCAGCATCTCAGTCGAGGTAATGGCCTCTCTCACTGGAACATTTTAACACTGAGATGTTTTGTGAAACAATCAATCACGGCAGGTTTAATATTCATTGTCCTCCCCTCTTAGGAAAGTGCCGTCCAACAACAACCTGTTGCCATAGAGACACCCACAGAACACACAACCTACTCCTACCAGCATAACAAGTGAAGATGTGGCAGAGGTGGGTTTTGACCATAGCCGGTGTCTGTTTGCACTTGTTTTGTGTCTCTGTATGTACCTGCACCTTAATCTTAAAGACACCAGAAGTATGTGTTGTTTTCTAATTGGCTGCTCTTGTCCCCTTGTGGCAGGGCTTCCTCTGGAGCCCCGCCCACACAGTGTGATGAAACTCGACACAGAGACTCTGCACATAAGGCACCCGACTCTGGAGGGGAAAAGGACAAACAAAATATATTTTCTACAAACTCTTTAAAAAACCTCAGACCAAGCAAATCTGGAGGACAGCAGGCAATAGGAAATGGAAGAACTGAAAGAACAAGGAGCATCTATTTTGATAACCGTCGAGAAAAAAGATCACAGGCGGACACACACACACACACACACTTCACATTTAAAAGTTGTTAATTTTTTATTTCTTTTTCACGTTATCAATTTTCTTTTCTAATATTACTCCCGGAGCGAGAATGAAACCAGGAAAGGAACATTTCAACGCCACATTTTATTTTGACATTTTGTAACTTTTGCTGATTTGACTTTTTATTTTATTATTTGTCCGGTTCTTTCAGGGTTTGAACAGACCTTTCTTTGTACATACTTTTTTTTTGAATTGGTGTTTTTCTCGCGTCATGTGTGATAGTTTGATTGATTGGTGCAAATATTTAAAAAACAGAAGGCAAAAATAAAATAAAATTCACAAAAAAAAGAAAGAAGCTCATAATACCTTTCCGACAGATATGGTGCTGACTTGGATAAGCTTCTCTGGAAGCTTATCGGGTAAGAAACCTCACCTGAAGCGGTATCCGTTCTTCGTCTTTTTTTTCTTCTTTTTTTTGGCACTTGACTCTCAAATAATTTACAGTTCCAACAATCTGGACAAAGCTTCGGACAATCAGAAGAGAACAGTTTGAAGTGATGGTCATTTATGACAAGATTTTGTTTAAAAGAGGTAAATAGACCTTAAGCATTCCAGAGATTATTATCTGAAAGAAATATTGGTTTAACTTTGATGATATCCAAAGTTGCTTAACAGGGATCCCATCTCACGTAGAGCTGCCTGTAAATAAGAGATTTAAATGTATTTAGGCTTTCTTTTGATTTCCTTTTATCAGTGTAGTGAGGCTTCAGCTATTGTAATAACAACATTATACCAAATTGTCTGGACATAGCAATCACTGTGTATTTTTGTGTGTTCCTCATACCCTTGCAGTAAAGGGGAAACTCCACTAAATTTCCACTAAATCCAAAAGTTAGATGTTGTTATTAGAATATGAAGTCCTTATTTCATAGATATGGAGATCGTCTTGTAAAGCGTGGCTCGGTCCTGTTATATCTTCAGAAAACACTATCAATGTGGATTTTTATGGCCAGTATAGAGGTGTTTTAATACTGGCCATTGGTGTGTTAGAATCTACTAATGCATTTCGGGTTTTTCACCCTCATGTTTTTTTTTAATCTTTTTTTTTTTTTTTTTTTTTACATTTCTTATTTAAAGATTTTCTTAACTTTTTTTTATTCCGTTTTAATACTTTTAAGATTTTTTCAAAGAAGCTTTGATTTTATTTTTGATAGTGTGTTATGTGCTTCAAATAGTGCTACATAGATGTTTTGGGCTTATTTGTTTTTAACAGTGATTTTGTTTGCATGTTTGCATATGTCTCTCATTCTGGTTTCAGTGTTCAAATGTCAAAGAGGCTTTAATGTTTTTTTTTTGTTTTTTTTTTGAAAAGACATCTCAGTTCTGTCTGGGTCGCAAACGTTGGCACTTTGCGAATATGACTCCTGATCATAATGAATGCTAGGTTCAGATGTATTGTTACAGATTTGTGCCCCAAGCATTTTGGGTACAACGTAAGATAAATATATGTTCAAAAACCTTGAATTACCTCATCCTGCCATAGCAATGTAGATTCAGTTTGTGTACAGGGTTCACAGGCAATAACCAACTACAGCAGGTCTTATGGCTGTTCACAGCTGGTACTGTGTCCACATCACTTCCGTCCAATGTTCGGGAAAACATGCCCCAAGGTCTGACAATCTATGCAATTAATTTATTATCCTACTAAATGCAATACTACCGATCTCCAAGAGACACCTCACAATATGACTTCACATCCCGGCTCACATGGCTTTTCTCTTTCATTATACATATGTTGAGATTTGTTTTCTGACTGAAACATTCATCTTTGGTTCACAAACTGTTTATAAAAATTGCTGCATTAAAAAGGGAACTATTTCATACCAAAATGTGGCTGTTGACAATTCTGTAGGAAATGTAGGAATTCATAATAATAATAAAAAATGGCAAGTGAGCTTTATGTGAATTAAGGCGAGTTGCCCGCTCATCTACCCAACTTTGACCTTTTACTATATCTGACACCACAGAGTTGTGTCGGATGTAATTCTCCATTCCATCCAGTTGCAATTTTTTTTATGTAGACCCTAATTGTTAAATTTTGTTGGTCCCGTCTAGCCGTGTTTGTTCATTTGCTTACTTGCTGTGTAATTGACACTGTTTTGTTCTCTTAAAACCACACAACTGTTCATATCCAGGGTGAAATTAAAACTTCACAGAAATGCCTTAATTTCACTGGAAGGGATAGTGAAGTGTTCCTCAGATTCGGTAGGTTTGACCTCTGACTGGAATTGTTTTGTTTCTTATGCACTGCAAATGGCGATACCATGAACATAGATCTATGAAGCAAAGATGTATTTACAATTTCGTGTCCATCATTTTTATCCAAAATATTGAAAAAAAGCTGAATGGTGGCTTATTGAGTAAATAACTAATGCTGCTAATTTTGGATTGCTAAGATTTTAGAAATCTTTCAGCTGAAGTCAGTTCTGATATATCAAGTCCAATGGGGGTCAGTTTGTATTTCATGTTCAACGATTTCCATGTTCAGTCTTGTTTTGTGCATCAAACAACCTCTCCTCAGCACATGTTTGTGTCTGCCATGATGCAGGCCTTTATTTCTGCTTTATAGAAAGAAACCCCCTAAAGCTATTAAACTTTAAACTTGGTTGGATTTTGGATTTGTCCTTTTTTATAATAAAAGTTTTTTCACTGTGGGTTGTGTATTTTTTATTTAAAGAGAACATTATATCCTCTAAAAGAATAAGCCTAAACACATGTCCAGGTTCTCCCATGTTTATCAATATATCAAATGTGGCAGTATTTCATATCAAACCCAGCTGATTGAGGTAATACACAGAACAGTCACAATACATGAGCATTTTTATCTAAAACAAACTTGAATCTAGATAAAAAAAAAATAGATAGCAAATAAGTAAAGAAAAAAGTATTTTACTGTTTAAGAGGCTGTATACTTTTTATGTACAAAGTTCAAAATATGCCCAAAAGTTGATGTTTAACGAAGAGATTTCAAAATACATAAAATAGACTTTGAATGTTAATGTACAATCTTTTATCAAGACTATAAAAATAACAAATGGCAACTTTTCTACCATGCTTTTTCAGGGTCAACTAAGTCTGTTTTGTAAGAACATTCGAGTTTAATTATAAATCATACTCTGAGCCAATGTCAGTTTTGAAGACTTCTGTGCATTTTAATAAAATAAAAAAGAGCAAGAAAATAAAATACAAAAATAATCCTGTTTTAAGTGTATTGTGTGTGTTGGATAAAAAAAAATCTCAAGCCCAAACACAAAGAGAAATGTTGACTGGATGCTACTCAAATGTCACTTTTGTGGGCATTTATATTTACATGGTTAAGTCAACTTTTCCCTTCGCACATATCATAGTATGCAACATTGACACCGATTGTATAAATACTTGCAATATTGAAATGATGCAATGTAATATGCTCCCTGTAAGACAAAAAAACATGTAAACTTTGTATTTCTGCATCAAACTGAACATTGCAGCTGAGAGTATGGTTTGTAAGTCAGCACCAAGTGTCATTTCAAAAACTGTTCTGGCTGGGCAATTACAAAACTATGCAGACGCTACCGTGGTGCACCAAAAAACAACAAAGTGGAGTTGAGGACTGGGAGGCAGTGCTAGGTGGTCCAGCAAACACGCTATCAGCTCAAAATCAGCTGAGGGCTTAGGAGGAGGCAGAGTAGCAGAGCTGGTTCCTGATCTGAAGAGCTGGTGTGCAAGTCCATCACACAACAGGACTACTGGAAAGAAGGTCCTGATGCTGAAAGGAGCTCATCGTTGCATCCCGATTTTCAGCATCAACATTGTGAGACTACGGTACGGTAAGTTCAATCTTTTTTTTTGCTCACATCACAACAGCTTATGGTTCACGATCTCCCAAACTATCCTTCTTCTGAAGTAGGGCATGTGTTTCTGTGGGGGTAAAAAAGAGAGGTCGTATAAGGCTACTGTTATAATGATAACCAAACAAATCTCTGTTGATGCCGTTTGTGATTACCTGTGTGAATGTGATTGGCTTGTCTTTGGTAATGTAATCTGCGTATTTGCACGTGAACATTCCACAGTCGCTACCATTCATCTGTTGTGGGATTTCCTGAGAGCAAAAGAGGGAATGGAGACTTCAATGGACATTCCACAGTGTAAAATTACTATAATTATCTCTACAAGTTTGACAGAATATTTGTTTAATGCAAATTGTCAAACATTTTAGTTGGACATTAGTACTTGGTCAATGCAATAGAATCAATAAATGTAAACCTTCTGAAATTACTTAGCTGACTGGAGAAAGTGTAAGAAAGCCACAGTAACAGAAAATAACATTATAAAAAACACAGCTCTATTAAATAAAGACAAATGACTAGACCAAGATTTAAAAACCCAAGTAGTGGCTGTTCCTTAAATACAACCATTGCAAAGAAGGCAACTTTAAGGTGCATTGCTTCCCAATATTAGCTACTTGAGGGATGTGCCAGTGAAACAAAGTAGGGTCTATGCCAGCAGATGATGTATAGGCTCTTACTTCATATAGAGTGCTGAGGGAGGCTTTCTCCTTCTTTACAAGCCCCATTATTTATTTGTCAAAGCACCCAAAATATATTTATTTTTTATTAAAGTTTACTTAATAAAACCTTTCTCATGGTTTTTACTACAACACTGAGTACAACATGTAACACACACACACACATTTGAAACACATGGTAGTAACTTAGCTTACTTAAATTGTTTTCCTTAAGTATTAATTTAAATTAATTATTACTTTAAACATAATTGTAAATAGCTACAAAGAACATTAATTGGAGTCGGTAACAACGATCGAGGTAGTACTAGCTCCAAGCATAAGAACCTGGAATGTCCTGCTGATAATGGAAACCTATCCAAAACTCCTAAAACCATTTAGTTTGACAACACAGCATGAAATGGCACAACAATGAAAACAGACCAATTAAATGCTCTCTTGCTTGTAGGACTTACATGGCGCTTTTTGCTGTGCAGTGTCCAGCCAGAGGTATCCATTTCTTTGCCCTTTTTGTCCTTACTTTCCTTCTGCAGGTAGTCACTGGGGAAACCAACATGATTTAAATTATATACACACACATTTATTAAGCTCTCCAAATATATCAGTGATTCTTGAGAAGTGGGACAAAACAGAGTGCAATGTTGAAAAAAATAAAACCTTATGTTTAGGCAAATTAAATAACATGTATGTATCCAACATATGCTAAGCTTTGACACAACCTTCCAGCTTTTGTCCTTTTTATCAAAATGGGCTTTTTAACTTGCCATTCCTTATTTTGTGTCAACACCGTCAGACACCAAAAACACAAATCAGTGATTCTTGAGAAGCGAGCCAAAAGACCATCTTCCAATATTAACTGCTGTTATGTTTAAAACTAAAAATCTTTAAAATTGTAGATGTTATTCACCAAGACTGACAGAGGTCACAAACAATATTTTCAAAATGTATATGAATATAAATTTTTATATCGATGTTCCTCTATGTTATTCAGTTGAACTGTGTAATAGAATTTTTACTTTAAAAATAACAGCAATCAAGATGTGTTTCAAATTTCAAAACACATTCTCATGTTAGGTGACTGGTTAGATTTTCACATATGGCCAATCATTCCTCAACAATTATGTAATATCATTATGCAATATTATCAAAATAATATAAATCTGACAGAGTTGACACATAACTGACGGAGTTGACAAGTATATCTTATGGATTTGACATATCTGACTGTGGTGACAAAAACCAAGATGTAGTCATTTTAACCATCAACAACAGTGATTTTTAACAGCATATTATTGGTTGAGCGTTAATTCAAGATTCACATTACAGTCTTTCAATCAGACTCACACCAAATCACCTCATTTTGTATATCATCCTGTACTTTTTTAAGAATCATCCATGACAAAAGATTGTGAGAGTTTCCATAAATACAGTATTAGAAAAACTAAACCCTATTTCTATATTTAATATAATTATAATAACTTGAAAACCACCCAAATATATATTTCACATTGCACATCAACTCCATCATTGGCCTGTCACCACCGTCAGACAGGAAAACTGACGGAGTTGACATCAGTCGGTGTTGACATTTCATTAAAGTACATTTGTCATAGGTTTTATTGCATATGAATGATTGAACCCTTCTCTGTGGACACACTGTTTTTGACGTTGTGAGAAGATAACAAGTGTCATATTTGATATAATAATGATAAAATTGAATTTAAGGGGATAATTGTGCTCCAGACATTCTATTCTTAATCCCTGTGGTGAAGTAAGCGATTTATTTATGTTAATATAAGTGTTAAATCACTCTTTATTCATATAGTGATCACTTACACAGTCTGCGCATTTCATAAAGCCGATTTCTCAGTCACCCGCTCTGCATGTAATCGGCAAATAAACTTTTCGGGGATCCCGAAACTGATATCCAATCACAAGAGAGAACGCTACAAACCGGCACCCGTCTCACCTTCCCAATGTCTGTTTTGATGGTTTTTATCATGTTTTATCACGCTTACTTATATGAGATGATGCTAGATAACTGGTGACGTGGGGACGAGGGAGGGGACTGCAAATGTACAGGAAGTTAGCTAAACTGACCATTCCGCTTACTGAACCTTAAAATATTATATATTTTAAACACAACAGCAGTTAATATTGGAAAACGGCCGTTTGTACCGCTTCTCAAGAATCACTGATATGTATATATACTAGGGGTGTGAACGTTTACAAAAGTTTCTGAACGGTTACACGGGTGCTATTTCCGTGTACACATTTAACCGTTAAATAGGGGTGGGAGGTCGACGTCATTTATTTATTTATTTTTTGCGGTGATGTTGGGGTGACAGTGTGCCGTGAGAAAGATGGGTAGAGAAAGAGAGGTATTTAATAATTTAGCGTTTTGACTTTGAAGTGATCATAATTAGCTAGTGATCATTTGTCTTTGGACTGACTCCTGCCTTTGGGCCAGGCCGTTGTCTGTTCACCAGCTGAGCAGACCAGCTGTTTGAGATGGAGATGAAAAGGAAAGTGAAACTGAAGGCGGAGCCTTTAAATAGTTAAATGAATAAATATTGTAACCAAACATAATAATGTGTTGTGTTATCTGCTTAAGCAGCCTACGTTGCCCCCCCCACCCCTGAAGTAATTTTCTAAACTAAAAAAAACTAAAAACGGTTTTAATTTATTGATTTTTCCGAAACGGTTATGATTTACTAACAGGTTATACGTGTACACTCCTAATATATATCACATTTAACAAAGGTATCTCCTGCTGAAACTTACAATAATATTGTGCATGCTTCGTCATTGTTTCCTCCCATAGAATCAAAGTACAGGACAGCTTTTTTGCGGAAATCCACCACCTGAGAGAAACAGTTTCAAAATAAGAAAACATGCAATAATAATCCAAATATTGTTTTTTTTTTCAATGTTCACAATTATAGTCTTCAAGACTTACAGAGAGGCACCAGTGCACCCCCAAGTGGACAGGAACCAACAGGATGTCTTTAGAAAAAATGTCCATCTTTTTGGTCCAGCGGCGGACAGCAGCGTAGCCACTGCCACGCAGCTTAGGATAAAAAAAGGTGTTGAACGTATTGGCTGATGGCAGGCCGGGGTCCTTGCTGCGCTCAACCAGTAGGTTCATGTAAAAGTTGATCACCTGAAACATTAAGGAGGGAGAGTTGGTATTAACTGGACAAGCACTATTGTGTTGCTCTGTAGTGCAACAATTATAAGATGCACAATATTATCTTTTTTTGTTGATATTATGATATATGCAGGGTTTCCCGCAGCACTTCATAGCTTATGCAGCCCTCTAGACCACGTAAAAAAAAAGTATAATGGGACTGTCATCCTACCCTTACAGCAAGTATTTCAACCTTCTGTCCAGACAAAAAAAAAAGTGTGTCCATCTGTTGCAAAATGCCTACAGAAAATTCACACACTGATCTTACTTTGAGGATAATGTGCACTCACCTCATCATTGAGCCAGTTGAGGTTGCTGAGGGTCTGCAGGTCTTTGCGCGTGAGGCTGAGACCAAAACGTTCACTTAACACTTCATGAGTATTTCCTCCTCTGAGCACCCTGTTCACATCAGCCTCCATTTCCTTAACAGAGAGAGAGATAGCATACAGGTGAAAAAGTAGTATATAATAAGTAACCCATTTGTGTATGAATTTGTTGTAAAATTCAACGCAACAGCCTGCAGGAAAAACAAAACAAAAAAATAATACCAACACCTGGTATTATTCTTAATTCTAATATCTAAAGTTTTTCGGATTTTACTGTTTTGAATCATATAACGGGACTGTGAAAAAAAGTAAATAAGTTGCATGTATGGTTAACACTGCATACACATTAAGATACAATGGGCCTCATTTATCAAACTTGTGTGGAAAATGGTGCAGATCCTGGCGCAAATATCACCCTACGCCAGGTATCACGTGGGATTTATCAAACAGTTGTATCTCGCCAATCTAAGCGTACGCCAGATCAACATTGATAAATACGGCGGCTGAAAACAATTGTAATTTGAATATCACGCCCCTATATTTTCTCAGTTTAGAGGCCTCGCCCATGGATATGCGCATTACGGCAAAGAGGAACTTCTCTGAAATAGAAATTGACAGCATGACAGCGAAAGTAGAAACAATAAAAAAAAGTTTTAATTCGGAGCATTGAAAGCGGCATTAAAGAACGTCAGATGGCAGACATTAGGAAGGAAATAACTGCTGCGGTCAACAGCGTTGGTGTTGACAAACGATTTCCATCTGAGGATAGTGTTATCGCTCAACTGATATAAAATAGCATATACAATTTTATGTCGCAATTTCTTTACATAGGCCTAGGTGAAGAAAAAGTGGTCTGACTTAAAAATCGCTGCTGAAAAAAGTGTGTTGCTGCTCTGAAATGCAACACCAACTGGAGGTGCGGGCATAAAAAGACGAAAAAAGACGCACCAACTGATAATGGTATATTAAACCTTTAACGCCTGTCTTGTTTTTCTTTCCCCATGAAAGAAATACACGTCTGCAGAGATTTGAATGATTAGAATGTATTGGCCCTTTCAGATATAACTACTCAAAAGGGTTTTAATAACTAAAAATAACACATTTTCTGTTTTACTGCTTGCCACGAGTGGTCAGCTGTCAGCTGCACAAACCGGCCCGGCAACCACCAGCTGTGAGAGCGCCCACCGTCCTGGTCCACCATCGATCCTGGACCATTAGTGCCGAGGTCCCGAATCGGAAAAACAAGCCGAAACGTGCCGGTTAATGGTGGAAATAAATCACTGGCTTTAGCAATCAATGACACATTAAAAGATGTTACTAAAATCTCAAAAGTGCGTCAAATAAAATGTAAAGCTGTATTTTTATCATAAAGAGCAGCGTACTACTTGCCTAGCCTACATATTTAATACTTAGGCTAACATTTTAGAAGCGATGATTGAATGCAGCCCCCGAACTGCAGTCCCCCCAGCTGCTCCAAGTCGGAGACAATTGCCCTTACGCAGTCCCATGCAGCGCTCCAAAGTGGCCCGTGTGCGCACTATTGAATCAGCGCTCCTACTCAGTTGCATACCATAAGCTGCACATTTTTAAGTGATTAATGTTTATCTCGGTCTGAGCAAACACTGCAATACTATGATCTACTAACAATAGTCTAACAAAGTAATCGGCTACCCTGCACACTACAGCCAGCACTACAAGTCCATGCTGTTTTCAAACTTGCGTACACGATGTGAGAGCTGGCGTGGGATTTGAGCGTACCCTACGCTCACGTCCAAATTGATAAATGCAGAGGTTTGTGTACACCCACTTTTCTGGTCTACGCAAGGTTGATAAATGAGGCCCAATGACCACACCTCTGTAAGTTCAGGGAATTCGGGTTTCTCTTCCAATGACTTCGGTTCTTCGATGATAAGAGTCAAAGGAACCTCCTTCTCCAAAGGAACTCGGACATGAACCTCCACATCTGGGCTGCGTTGGCCCTCTTCAGACAGGCGCTGTGAACCAGTGACAACATAACACAGGTTAGCGGGATATGAAGACGCTGAGGAACAACAGATATGATCAAACTGAAGATGAAAGGAGGCTTCAGTGGTACACACTCACCTGTCGCAGCAGCAGGGCAGCCAGGGCCTCCTGCTCTTCTATTTGTCTCCGTCTTTCTCTCGCTCGAGAGTCATACATACTAGTCCTATAGTGGTAAAAAATCAAATTTTCCTTTAGTCAAACCTAATGTTACTGAACAATTTATTATTATTTGATTAAATACAATGGAGTGAACTTACAATTCTTTGATCCATAACTCAGCTTGGAAACATGGCACACTGCAAAGACATGATATTGTCTATAAAATTGAAACACTTAAGAATTCCATGAACAGCATCCGACATGGAATGTTGAGACGTTTAAGTCTTTTACCATGCTTTTATAACTTATCATATTACATAACATAAAAATATAAAAAAAAAAATAGCAGGAATGACTCAAAATAAATACTGACCTTGAGCGGTCTTGCTTTTTACCCTTTCGCTCATGTACAATAATTACAGAGTCACCATCATGGGCTGCAGGAAAAGACAAGTAGATTACAACACAATAAAGAATACAGAAGCAAGCAAATATTCAGTTCACTTATTATGCCCCATTTCACAATGCACATATTTCTTTAAGGTGTACACACAAGTGGGTGAACATTTTACCTGATGATTTTGTGTCCTGAGAGGAGTTATCCTGCACAGCAGGTGGGGAGGGAGCTGGTGTGAGTGGAGCTGCTCTGCTGGCAGTGAGGTCTGTGTCCAGAGACCAGGTCTGGATGCCTGGTCTGTTGGAGGCCACCAATGGGCTGGGGAGGCTGCTGGAGCCCTGGCTAGACATTTCCCTGGGGCTGAGGGGGCTGCTGGGTCCCTCAGAACTGTCTCCTGCTGTTGACCCAGTTGGAGAAGAACACTGTAGCAGTCTGCTGTTGGTGGTCAGGAAGCTGGTGCTAGTGACAGAGAAAGCAGATGACAGAGCAGACACTATTTTAGACACAGTACAACATACTCAGAGTGATAACGGATAGACATGGTTAATGTAAATGTACTATCCATATAAATGTATGTTCCAGCTATAAAGAATACAAATGGCTACCATTGAGTATCCCTGAACTCAAAAGTGAACACAAGCTGGAATATGCTCCACAAATGCCATTGATGAACTTAAAGCAATCGTTTGGGTACTTACAAATCTCTGTGTGACCTCACGATGGCGTGTGAGCTGCCATTGTGAAGAAAAGATGAGTGACCACCAAAGACCATGGTCAGGAGCTGCCTGTAGACCTCCTTCTCCTCTATAAAAACAGACTGGACAAAGACAGAGGAGAACCATGGAGTCAACAAAGATATACAACAGCCTATTTAGAAAGAACCACACAGAGCCATATCGTCCTGATGTCTGACCTCTTCTGCGGTGCAGCTGGGACTTGCCCTGTGTATGCGGCCGGAGGAGTTGCTGTGTGACGGGCTCTGCACCACCTTGATGGGAAAGGTCTTCTCGTACATGCTGCTGCAGGAGCTGATAGCTAATCCACTAAATGAACTGCAGACACAAAATGACAGTGTGGCAATCATACATCATAAATGATAAATGTGATGCTAATTTTATTTTTTTTTTTAATGTAAAGACAAAAAAAATATTGTTAGGACTACCTTGGTGTTGCATGTGGTCGGAGGTTTAGGGGTCTGCCTAACCTTGGAGAGGGGTGCACTTCAGGAGTGATGGAGGGTGGCAAGTTGACTGAGTGCCCATTTGTTTTGGGCATTTCTCGGTGTATAGGATTCATGCACACTTTTCGCCTACAGACTTTGGATCCCATTATTGACTTCTCATTACGCAGGCATTCTACAAAAAAAGAGGGAAAAAAAATTGCCCAATAATTTTTTATTTTCCATGATTGCAAAGCCTGTACAGATTACAAACAATGATGCATATAACGCTTATACACTGCTTCACTTGATAATCTTACCTGATTTGGTTGTTTTCCATTCCAAAGTTGTGGAGGGAGCAGCAAACGTCTCATCAAAAGAGTTACTTTCAGAAATCTTAAAACCAAATCCATACATGACACATTAAAACAAACATTACATTTTTTTGTTTTACAAACCTACAGTCAGGCAGCAAAAATTGATTCCTTACCGGCCTCCTTGTCCAGATTGCTGCTGATGTTGAGGGCTGTGGTTCTCCGGTTTGAGGACCAGGGGAGACGGGCAGTATATTTCTCAAAGTAGGGCTCACATTGTTCCTCATCCATGTAGCCACATTAGAGCTATGACTTTTAACCCCTTCAGCAGCATTCTTGACCGTGTCAATAAGATCTCCTTCAGGGATTTGAAACAAATGGAATAGACTGTAAGCAGGGTACTACTTTAAATATATCCTCATACAGTACACACACACACACACACACACAATAATAAGAAACAAAGTAATTAATTACCCATTCGAGATTTCTTAATCATTAAGCCATCTTGCTCGATGTTATTATCTCCATCTTCCAAACTTCGGGGGGAAAACAGATATACGATACATTGTTAATAACAAATCCCAATACCAATTCAGCAACTGCCAATTCACAATTTTCTTCACATCATAACAAATGATTGAAAAACTAAATGACTCTCGAGGCAATAAATAGCGGTTCTGGAGTACCACTAGTTACACTGACTGATAAAGTAACTCCAAAGCAACGCGGGGTCAGTGTACCTGTATTTTTAAACACTCCCGACTTTGGATCATACGGAGGAATAACGCAGTTAGAGCTCTTACCATTCAATTGGTCTTTTCCTCCTTATCTGACCATCTCCCGGTGCCCGGTGTCCATCAGAGTTCTCGGCGGCTGGTACACCATTGCGAATGTTGGCAAAGCTGGTTTCTATCCATTCATAGATTTTATTCAACATGGCTCAAAAGTTTTTGAAATAACGCCGCTGGATTAAAGATAAATCGCTGTAGCAGTTTCCTCACTATCTGTCAATATAGTCCAGCCAAATATGGTCAGCGGGCTTCATTCGACTGAGGAAAGTCGGCTGAGGCTATTTCAAAAGCTAGCACTCTTCTCAATTTTAATTTTACTTTCCCAGGAAACGAGCTAACCGCTAGCCAGTTAGCAGAGAATTAGCCAATAGCCTAACTAGCACACTGTGCTAACTAGCTAACGCTGCTAGCTACAGGGCTAATTTATGGAAGTGTGTTTTAAATTCCAACAGGGATGAGATAAGTCGCAACCAATGCGTTCAAAATAACGGTTATCATTTTGTGTCACGCCCGAACTCATTTATATAGCCTCAACGTGACTTTAAATCGCATATAAACTCGTTCAAGAATATTATCTCCCGCTTCTTCCTCATTCAAAACCACAACATGGCTGAACAGGAGGCTCAACCATCACACGCTGTGATTGGATGAAAGGATGATGTCAGTCCCAGTGTGCCCGATACGTACTGGCTGATGGTAGACTGCTGGAGAGCCTTTAATATCACGTCACACCCGCCATCACTGACTTTTGATCTCAATTTTCTCGGTCCCTCTCACAGACATCGATATTTTTCTTGTCGAATTCAACATATAGGCTTCATGGACAGTGCACTTTATTAACATGAAAAACTAATTATTTAGTTATATTGACTTTAGATCATTAGGCTATTTTTAGGCTTAGGCTACTGAGCCTATATGCTATGTGAGAAACTTTATTTTTATACTTTGTATTTTGTATTGTATTGGTAATGTTGTTGCGCTGATTACCATGCACTTCTGATTGTTATGTTCGAAATGGCAATACAGAACTGAAGAACAGACAACAAATATTAAGATATTACACACTGCAACTTTCACTTTGTCATAATATAGGCTAAACATGTGGTAACACTTTACAATAAGGTACACAAAATCGTAGTACCTACTACATAGATATGTGTTACCTACTACATAGGGTTTTTTTTTTGTGCTACCTAACACATAGGGTTTTTTTTTTGGTGTGTTACCTACTACATACGGGTTTTTTTTGGTGACATCTTCTGGCACCTCCTGATTGGCAGGCTGCCAGGAGCTGATTGCTGATCATCAAAACCCATGCTGGCTGCTCTCCTGAGCTATAAAAGCTGCAGGAGTCAGCCACTTGGTCTCCCTCCCTTGATGAATGGTTTGTTTTGTTTTGGTTTAGGTTTGGTTTTGGTTTAGGGCTGCATTACACAGACACCATGTACTCTTCACTCACACTGACTACCGACATTCACGCACCGTTTATTAGAGTAATTTAAACTTGGTTTAATAAATTATAATTTGGTTAAACTACTTCTCTTGTGTGGTTTCCTCCTTTGGCCTTCCCTTGAGCCGGGATGTGACACTACCTAACACATAGGTTTTTTTTTTGTGCTACCTAACACATGTTTTTTTTTTGGTGTGTTACCAAAACCATCCTGACTTATCTTAGGCTGCAGTTTAGAGAATTAACCTATGTGTTAGGTAGCACAAAGAAAACCCTATGTGTTAGGTAGCACAAAGAAAACCCTATGTGTTAGGTAGCACAAAGAAAACCCTATGTGTTAGGTAGCACAAAGAAAACCCTATGTGTTAGGCAGCACAAAAAAAAACCCTATGTAGTAGGTAACACAAAAAAAACTATGTGTTAGGTAGCACACAAAAAAAACTTATGTAGTAGGTAACACACCAAAAAAAAAAAAAAAACCCTGTGTTAGGTAGCACAAAAAAATAAAAACCTGTGTTAGGTAGCACAAAAAAATAAAACTTATGTAGTAGGTAACACACCAAAAAAAACCCTATGTGTTAGGTAGCACAAAAAAACTATGTGTTTAGGTAGCACAACAACAACAAAAAAACCTGTGTTAGGTAGCACACAAAAAAAACGTATGTAGTAGGTAACACACCAAAAAAAACCCTGTGTTAGGTAGCACAAAAAAACCTGTGTTAGGTAGCACAAAAAAAACCCTATGTAGTAGGTAGCACAAAAAAAACTATGTGTTTAGGTAGCACAACAAAAAAAACCCGTGTTAGGTAGCACAACAAAAAAAAAACCGTGTTAGGTAGCACACAAAAAGAAAAACCTGTGTTAGGTAGCACAAAAAAAACCTGTTAGGTAGCACACAAAAAAAACCTATGTAGTAGGTAACACATATCTATGTAGTAAGTAGGTACTACAATTTTGTGTACCTTATTGTAACGTGTTACCAAACATGTTTTAACGATGACGATAAGTCTATCGTTTATAAAATATCAATGGCCTAAAATGAGCGAAAAATCCTACATAAAACTAAATAATTTCACTTAAACACGAACAGCAAAAATGCAATACAGGAGGCATCAAGTTATCTAATAGGCTAGCAGCTATAGCCTAGTAGGCCTATTAGTGTTGTAAAACACCAAACAGTATACAGCTTATGGCTACACTCAAGTATTCTATGACATGACTAATAACCTTGAGGCCTACGTGTGGAGTAAACAACTAGAGGAATAAATGAACACCCAGTTACAAAATGACAATTTTGGATATAGCGAGATTTTAATAAGAGAGCTGGTTTCAGGGAAATATGCCGACTTCATAAATAGAACTATGGCTCCAAAACAAACATAAAGGAAGATTGAACTTTATACACATGTAGACAATCTATTTGAATGAGTGTGTTAGCAGGTGAAGTGATTTAACAGGACATTTAGAAAGAGACTTCCACAACATTTTGAGTTGTTTCTAAGTATCCTAGTATGGCTACATTTCTTATATTGCATTTCACGAATGACAGACTAAATAAAGGTAGGCATTTATTATTTATTAAATCAGAGAACCAGTGAGTGGTACACATTTACGACTGAATAAATGTCTACAGTAACACCAATCCAATGGTGAAATGCTCTTACAATATAGGCCTACTGCATCAATATCATCAAACGAAGGTAATCCAAGGTCACTTTAGAAGACTTAGAAATTCATTTTAAGCTTCACACTCATCATTTTATGTCACACACTTTCTAAAATATAGCGTTCTGTCATAGAAAAAATAAACTTCAAATATCATAAAATATAAACCATTAATGCCCTTTCAAAAATACAGGCCTTATCAAAAAGTTTTTAATTTCATGCATTTGGCACTGTCAAGTCTCTAGTCAATTATCGTGTCACCACTTCAAACCGACTTAATAAGTTTAAATAATATTATGACCAATAGCAAATCAAGGTTTTATCTTTCATGAAAATAAGTTATACACACACACATAAGACAAATGACATAATAATAATAATAATAATAATAATAATAATAATAATAATAATAATAATAATAATAATAATAATAAACATAATTCGAATTTCCCCCTGGGGATAAATAAATAAATTCTACTTCTTCATTTTTGTCTTCTTCTTCTTCTTCTTCTTCTTCTTCTTCTATTAAACATTAAAACAATGTGAAGGCAATGAATGACAGCTTAGTTAAATGGAGAAAAATCACATAAGGTCCACACAGTAAACAGGGTATTATGAATCAAGGCAGAGATAAGTAGCAACATCACAAATCTAATAAATAACATTTTCAGACTGTAATTCAAAAACCAGAAAAAACATGTCACCTATCCCTCAACTGTTCAAAACAACACATTTACAGTATAAGACAACACTTGCAATGAGTGAAATAACAGGAAAAGTCTTTAAGAGTTTTGCTAAAGTAACATTGTGCTTTCAGTCACAAAATCAACAACCACAGCTATAGTCTGTGGGATGACTATGCTTCCCATAGTAACAACTTTTTTTTCTTTCTACAAGTCATGCATATTGTGTTACATATTGGGAAGGGGATTGACATTTGAGATGGGAACACTGACACTTATATGTACATGCATAGCTGTACAAAAGATTCACTGGCCTTATCAGTGTCAGGCAAAATAAATTAAAGCCGTAATAATTGGAAGCATTATCATCAAAATCACCACAATTCTTATGACTCTCATCATGTCTGTCAAAATTCCCATACTGCACCAGTATGGGAATTTTGACCCCTTGACTGTAAGTAAGAAAGGTTGCACAATGATTTTACTCATTTCTTGTTCCAAAGATTTGGAGGAAGAAGGAGAAGATGTAGATAATATCTAGGTAGATGTTGAGAGTGGCAAAGACGTACTCTTCTGGACTCATTGTGTAACGCTTGTTTCCCATGAGGAGCTGTGTGTCAAAGGCCAAAAACTGCAATAGAAAGTGAGACATGTTTTTGTTTAATTTCTGATTCTGATAGTCTACAGTATATGGTTAATATGCATCAATAATTGCTTGCGAGTGTCTGCACTCATACCATAGTAAACAGTATGGCTCCCAAGACAGCGTAGATTGAATCCAACCAGGGTACCTAAATGGGAAAAATCACTTGATTAAAAGGGATTCCAATATGTAGATCATCAAATGAAAGATCCACAATATAACAAATGAATGCATATGATAGGACAAACAGTAAATATGATCTCAATTTTGAGTAAAGTCTGCATGAGTCTCATTTCCATTTGCAAAAGTATTTGATGCGACTATGTCCTCGTTGTCAGGAAAATCCTGTTACATGGCACACAGCTGGTGTGGCTGCTTGATTTCAATGGTCATACTCACATATTGAAAGGGAAGGACGAGAGCCAGCACTATTCCAGAGACGAACATGACCATACAGAAGATAAAGAGCACACCTTGGTATGATGTCACGTCAAACTGGAAAGCGGAGAAAACACATGAAAATCAAACCTTAGTATTTTAATCCAACAATGTGAATGATTTTCACTCACATCATCACCTAAAGTGCAAAATAAATATTTGTGTTTTTCACCTTAGTTTGGAAGCTGAAGACTGTGACCAGGAGACAGACTGCTGCAGTTATGCCCAGACACATCACCACTGACTTAGTGTTATAGAAGCTATTCAAACAAGAAACATGCTTGACTTACTGAAAATGTTTAAAGCCATGTAAAACAAAATACATAAAACACTTTAGTATAGGCTCACATCACTAGCTAGTGGCTACTTGTACACACAACATCACTACTGTAAGGAAAATGCAGAGCTGCCAAATTATCAGGATGCAAAAACCTAAAACAGACACAAGACAGTCACATAAAACATGAAAGCGCACCTGGACAACATTCCCGTCATGTAGGACAGCGAGAGGGTCTGTAACAGGATAATATGACAGTTGTGTGAAAATGCAGGCTTGAATTAAAATCCCTTCAGATAAGTAATGACTGGAGAGTGTTATTGTTTGTACAATACATTCATACATTTTACATCATTTAAACTGTAGACTTCTAATCATTTTGTGACTTTAACAATTAACATTAATCTATGAATTTATCATTTGCCATTTAAAAACCTGTACAGGTTGAATTCGGAAGAGAAAAAAAACAGCTCATCAAAAATCTGTCTTATACTTACAAAGATGGCAAGCAGAATCAGATTCCATGGAAACTGTCGCCTAAAGTGTGAGTAAAATAGGGAGTGAGTAAATGGTCGGCGTAACAACACTATATAGGCGATTTACATGTTTCCCCATTTGCTCTTTAGTGATACATTTCATTTTGAGAACTGACCGTGGTGCAGAGCAGCAAGATAGGGTCAGATATGTGACAAAGAACACAGCGCTGTTGAAACAACAAAAACATTGTTGGATGTTTTGTTAGAGGTGACATGGACCAAAAAAGGTAAAGAGAAACTGTCTATTAAACCTGTTACTTACTATGAGGCCCAGTACCATCCAGGGTTGGATTGAATGTAGTCCTTCGCAGGTTCACTGTAAGATAACATAGTCCAGTGTTTTTATCAGAACTTTTTGTTTAAATATTGTTAAACATCAGAAAAGATTGAAAAAGATTTGTCTCCAAAACTAACCAGAATGTGAAAAAAGCCACAACAGCGAAAGTGACCAAGAGCTGGATCATCAGAATAGCATACACCTAAAAGAAAGCAACTCGTAATGAAAATATTGCATAATTGTACGTGAGCTGGTTTGTTTGAGGTAAATGATCAGTGATACACAGCATTCACAACAAAAAGTTAGGCTAATATTGTTAAAATTATGACAAAGCTTTTGATACCTTACGGATGAAGACCCTCCTGATATTGCGATCATCCCAGCTGAACTCTGTGAGCTTTTCAAGATCGTCATAGCAAGGAGCACTGGTGCCTAGAGAACACATTCATCTGTTTGTTTTATGGTTAAGATTCACAATGCATTTTTTTCTATTGAACCCTATCACTGCCACACCATTCTAAAATATGATAAACATTGTTGAATCATGTATTTGTCAAAGACAATGATTAAACAAATAAGAATAAAATACGGTGGTGTCATACTTGCAGTGGCTTCCTCATAGCTGGGAGGAACTGGTGACACCAAGGTTTGTTCACTGGGGGAGCCATTGGCGTTCTTGTTCGTCACTGATAGCTGACAGCAAAACATATTAAAAACGTGTTAGGTCCTATCTATTTTAGGTTAGAGGCAATTACTCATTTGAGATGAGTATAGGCCTATATTATCAATAGGCTATTTGAAGAAGAAGAAAAAAAATGCTTATGCCAATCTAGTCCAAGTGTATGCGTCACATAGCCTATTAGCATTATTCTGGTCATACAGGATCAGATAAAAGGTAGGATAAGTAAACCTTAAAGGGACACTGTGTAATGTGACATCATCAAGAAAGTTCTAGAAAGTTCCAGAATGCAACGCTCCCTGGGTAACCCCAACCCTTTCGAGTAATAACAGAAGCTACAGTGGCCTTCAAGGACAAGAACAATTCTAAATTTTAAACAATGCACCTGATGACATTCCAAAAACATGGATTCCTCCATGAGACTTGCCTGCTCAATGGACAAAATGTCATATTAATATTTGTAATTCTCCGCTCAGGAGGATAATTCAGATTTTTGGCAGAGGTGATTTTACACCAATGAGGACATATTTATGAATGAGGATATTGATTTTAGCTGATAAATTACTTAAAATGTTACAGTGTCCCTTTAAAAAAAATAAAAAATAAAATAAGACTTAAAAATAATTAAATACGTACCGCTGTTTTGACCATATTTTCAGAGTACGTGATCTTCTAACTTTTCGATGTAATAATATGAGAGGCATAAACTGGGGCCAGGCTAACTTACATAGGCTACAAGTAGCGTTACCTGAGCTGCAGAGGGGAAATAGGTTGTCATGGTGAACGTGTGACGCATTTCATTCACACAAACTCAGGTCAAACTGAATAGCTGAGCAGTGAACAACACAAGAAATAGCCTCAGCATGAATGAAAAAATGACAACAGGGGAATACCAATAATAATCTGGTTTCTGTTAAGGCTATTGCACCCTCAGTGACTCGATAGACAGACATCAGGCTGTTTGCAGGACACAACACCAGTAATACACATCCTCAAGGCTATCCCAAATTGTCAGTAGGCTATTATTAAAATGACATACGTTTAGTATTCACAACTTAATGGATTGCATTGGAGGAAAAACGCACATATCAGCTGGCTGTTACATGGCTAGTCCTCAAATTCCCTATGAATACAGAGCTATTATAAATGGTAGCCTAAAAGTAATAGGCTACGGCAAAATGAATTGAATGTCACGATTAAAGCATAGGCTAATCATACCTTGCCCTGTGTCATGATGCTTGTCTGTCTTCCTGCAGTAAGGTTGTCTTGTTCTGAATGCCAGTGAACGGGGCTCTGGTCTCTCCTTTCTTGACGAAGTAGCCTAGTTCTTGCAGAGTGAAGTTTAACTGCGACGAAAGGACCTCAGACTGACAGTGCTCTTCTTGCCTCTGACGATATTGTGATGTAATCCCAAAACAACGCAGCTAAGACTCGTGCAGATACCCCTCCCTAACCCACGGAGGGATGTTCTAGCAGCATCCAGGCAAAGCTGCCCCATAGAGAAAAGGCTGGGATTGTACCACAACACTCAAAAATGGGGAGGAGGATTAGTGCCTGCACGATGCGTTATAAGCATAGATAGTGGTTATAAGGAAGAAATGTCCAGAGAAATCTGGGGGGGGGGGGGGGGGGGGGGGGGTTGGTCTGCAGCAAAAACCAGGAGAGGCTAAAATGTTATGATATTTTCAGATTTACAATTTATTTCTATCATTGCCAGCTGAGATGTTTGGTGAATTTGAATAGGGCTCTTGCAAATGCAACTATCCCAAAACACAAGTGGCTTTTTTTCAGTAAAAACAACTATAACTTTCCAATACATTTTCATTGTAATCTATGTGGTATTTTCCTTTAAATGATAAGTGTATATAATTAGCTAAAATAAATAAATAAAACATTCTGAAAAAATTGCAGTGTGCCTGAAAAGTTCACACTAAACTTGATAGCTGAATCAGTATGAAGACTTGAAAAAAAAATCGAATAATATGAATCGGCAAAATTAACCTCTAATGCAGGTTGACAATGAGAAATTAGAAATGTGTTCATTGATTATTTAAAAAAGTTGTTACAATTTGCTTGGACTGTGTTCACTGGGAATATACTGTCATGTTCAAAAATGTGGTAAATTAAGATTTGGCACTACTATGCATTATTTGGAAACCCCAACTGATACAATCAAAATACAAATTGTAAAACATCAATATGCCACAAAATAGAAACTCCAATAATATAAAACTATTAAATTTGACCATGTTTATTTAAAAATGTAAAGAACACCAACATGTTAAGACAATACAGAGGACATGTCCTAAATGGTGTAGAAAAAGCATTACAAATTATAATTGACCTACTTATTGCCCTTCATTAAAAAATACACAACATACCAAAATCAGAGTACTGTGGAAGTCGTGACATTCAGATACTGGTGTTGCTCGCCATGACCTAATTTCTTTGGATATTCATTGAACTCTGTAAAATCAATATTAAAATACAGATCCTAACAGTCCGACAAATAAAATAAACTATATCTTCTTAATCAACCCCCCCCCCCATCCCCCATCGAGGGTCTAATGACAAACTGTGTAATATGCTGTGCAGATTGTAACTCTCCCAGGGGGATATCTTTACTTATGATTTCCGCTACGAAATAAAACTCACCTGGCATCTCCCTATAGGAGGACACAATGAGGCAATAACATATAATCTGGAATAGTAAAAGGAATGATATTGGTCATGGCTGACAAAGCTTCCAGCAATTTACTTGACAAATGAAAGTAGATATGGCCATGTTTCCCAAGCATCCAAACAGACAAGATTAGTCAAAGTTTCTCCCAAAACACTCAAAAAAGTTACAGGGTAAAGTTATAACTGAACTGGATTTTAACCTCTCAAAACATCCTTCCTGGGCTTTCATTTTCTTCATTGATACATTTAGCAAAATGTACACTTCCTATGCGGAACACATTAGTTTTTACCGCCAGTCACATAAAATGGGCACAGTACAAATATGAATGGATAAATAAGTGATTTTTCCCCTCAGAACATCTCTCCCTCCCCTCTGGTTCCCTCCAGTCTCAGGTCTGTGTCGTTCCGGCCAAAGGTGAACAGACTGACTACAGCCATCAAAGCCGCCAGCATCATGACTGCACAGCCTCCAAACATGTGTCTGGTGCCGCTGCCAGCTTCCCCTCCACCTGTTCCCGACACCTCTCCGTGGAGCGCCAGCAGCCCAAGGCAGGCCAGAAGGTGCAGAGGCAGCCTGAACCAGGCCAGCACAGCGGCTCTCTTCTCCTCTGGGATCACCCTGCCCTGGAGAAAGCTGACTGCAGGGAAGTAGAGGCCACTGGCCAGCTCAAGCAACAGGAAGGCTAGAAAGGATTCATGAGGTCTAGGCTGGCCTGGGGCAGTGGAGAAGGTCAGCATGAAGAAGGAGAAGAAAGCCATCAGCACAGCCAGGCAGAGAACATGGCCAGGCTGGAGACGGTAGCGTGTGGAAGTGGCTAGACGGTACAGCAAGGAGCCCGCCATGCTGGCAGCCATCAGGCAGGAGAATACTATTCCCAAAGGAGGCCCGTGAGGGTCTAGAACTGGGGTCCACAGGAACACAAATATGTAGAGGACACTTTCAAACAGAGCCTGCACTCCACCCAAGAGCATGACTCTTCTGTCTGACAGCAGGCAGCGCAACCCGTCATGACAGCTGCGCAAGAAGCGGGCCCTTGCAGACATATGGATCACACCTGCAATTGAAGGAGCAAGAAGTGTTTGTTTGTCCCCTTCAGAACCTTCTCCGGCCTCTTCCTTACCCCAGTCTTTAAGCACCACCCAGCCACAGCCCAACAGGCAGGGCACAGCCAGGAGGAAGGGAGCCACCGGCCCGAGGTGGAGCCACTCAGCTAGCAAGTTAGCCGCCAACCCTGCTCCCACAGCGAGGCCATGGTTCCAGGTCGCGGCTTTGGCGAAGGTGCTGGGGATCCAATCCTTGGGGAAATCGTGCACGTCTACATGACGGTGCACGTACCACGCTTCAAATGCGGTGGTGAGCAGGGATGTGGACAGACCCCCCAGGACCCGGCCCACAATCAAAACAAAGTAGTCCCTTGACAGCTTGGTGAGACAACAGGCAGAGTAGGACAGGCAGAAGAGAAGGCATGTCTGTCTGCGTCCAAGGGCTTGAAGGAGCCAGCCTGAAAATGGAGCAAACAGAACACAGGAGGCTAGGCCACACACATATAAGATAGCAATTTGGGATTCCAGGAAGCTATAGTGGCGGTAGAGTTTGTAGAGGTAAGGACCCTGGAGCCAGTCTGCCCACAAAGCCAAAAGGTATGCTCGGAGGAATATAGTCTGGAAGCAGCGGAAGACCGGGTTGGCTACAGCAGCAGGAGACTGAGGTGGGCTGATGCGGCGCGCGGTGAGCTCTAGGACAACACACAGGGCGAGCAGGAAAACGATGGCAAGATACGCTGTTACCAACATCTTGAGATGGACTGCACCCACTGGAGGTCAAACCTGAGGTCCTGGGGCCATTTCCACTCTTTTCTCTCTATCTCTCAGAACCTACGGAGAGACAATGTGAACAGGTTGTAAAATAATACAGAAAGTAGAGCGTTTACGCTACGTAGGCCTACTAGAGTAAATAGCCATTTTAATTCGAAGCTAACTTGGCTTATACAGATTTAATTTAAGGAATTGAGTTACTCAGTAAAAATAACATTGGCAAGTTACGACAATATTCTTGCCCGCGTGAATGAGTTTCATGAGTGCCATTTTTAATATTGTTTAGACAAATAATTGATAGGGCTGAAACGCACCTACATGCTATTTCTATATAGCTAAAGTTAGCCTACAAGCTAACGTTGTTACTTGTGTTACTGTTATAGCCTAGAGACCTATATGTTCTTCCCGACACTGTGTTATATTTTATGATATAACTTACCGTGCCTTTGGAGAGCGATCCCATATTAGTTACATGGCGTCCAAAAGTGATAAACATAACTAAATCATGGAGTGAGATACAGACAAGTGTGCCTTCAGAAGCAAATAAACCTTTCACTTCCGGGATCCGGGATCTATTATTTCACCACAAGGTGGCATCCATATACTGTTTAGGTGGCATCGTGTTACAGTCTATGGTGACATCCCTGCTTTGCTTTTTGAATTTCAAGGGATGGCTGGTTAGTTCGTTATTTGCAGTAGGCTATGCCTAGGCTAGCAGTTCCTGAAAAACGCGATCGTTTTTTCAAGTCCGCACACTGACCCCGATATTTATATGTGTAAAGCATGATGATTAAGCATATTAACTACGTTGTTGTAAACCTACTCTATCTGACCTAGATTTCAGTCACTCTACTGAGTGATTCTAACAAGCAGTAGCACACAGGACATAAACCTGTGTTAGGTTATGACATTCAGATGTGCCAATTGCATAGTTTCATTACTAATTTCTGAGATCCAAAGACTCCCAACTACTCACTCAGCACATCATCTTTACTGTATTTTGCCTGAATGGACACAAAAGACAAACAAGTAACGTTATGTATAATTTTGAACTTTATATAATTTCTATCATGGAATAAAGATTTACAAAATGTACAAGATGTCCTCAATCAGCCACAATCAAACAAGCAAACAGTGAGAGGAGCAATCAAATAAGATCTTAAAAATATCTCTTGTGTTTGTATGACAAACATTGGGGGCACAGGATGAGTGCAAGTGGTGTCAGTGCTGGTGATTTCACAGGATAATGCTGGTTGGTTATGTCGACGGATAGCAGGAAGAGTGTCTAAACCGTCTGAGAGTCCTTACTGCATGTTCTCCAAAGCCCCCTTGGCATAGCCAACCCCCCTTCCCCCACCTGGTTCAGGAAGGTCAATACATTCTTCTTTTAACCGAACTCATGCGTCCGATCCATCACATAGGTTCAGTCAGAGATACATAGACATTTGGGTAACGTAATATTTACAACAACAAAAAAATAAACAATGTATCTAAAAAACAACATGCATTTAGCATCTTCATCTGTCCAGATGTGATACAAAATAGTGACGCATGAAGACAAGGTGTTTTTTGTGAAATTATATCAGCTGCCTTTGACTGAAGTTGGCATATTTGAACCCAAAAATGTGCCAAATGTTTTCTGGAAGACCAGACAGAATGCATCCTATTGTATACAAATAACATAAAAATAGTGGTTTCATTCCATTATCAATGTAAATGGGCTGTTTGTGAAACAGACAGTGATACACTATTATCTATATATTCAGATTTTGCTATGTATATACAGGATCCCTTTCTCTTTAACATAAGCTGTCACATAATCAATCATCGCTAATGGTCCCTAAGAAATAACGGTTTGGATCTACGATATCCGACCTTCTTTCAGCAGCTGCTAAGTGATGGCCTTACTGATTGATAAATACACTGGGGTGGAGAATGAGGAAGTGCACACATGATTTGTCCAAAAGGTTAATAGTAACTCTACATGATAATGCATTTTTTCTTACTGGAACAAATTCTCTGTAGAAGTGTTGAGGTTAATGTGTATACATAAGTTTGTGTGTATTATTAATCCCAAAACACTGCTTGAAGATCAATAACGAATAAAAAAATATGTTCGCTATTGCTCTCATTTATCCTTCTGAAAAGAAACAGTCCCCATATTGCACAATTCCACGTTCCTCAATTTTCAAAGAAGTCATGCCCTCGGAAGATAATATCTTTGCAAGTGTGTGTGTGTGTGTGTGTGTGTGTGTGGTGTACTGAATACTTTTGTGTTAAACAGTTTTTGTCTTTGTTCTCTGTGAGCAAGTGACCCATTCAAGGGTCAATGTGAAAGGCCAAGAGTTTGTCGGAGTGCAGATTGTTGAGGGTGCGCAGGTCTGGCAGGCGCAGCAGGAGTTTTGAGAAGAGGGCCGTGTCGTCTGGGCGACGGCGAGTGATCAATGATCGCAGGGCACGGATCAGACCCTCCTGTAGCTGCTCCACAGCCCGCATATCCGAGATGCCAGAACGGTCTGATGAGCGCAGAGATACCAGTGTGAGTGGTTGACAGACACAGTTACAACATTATTGGTTCATAAACTAAGTGTCACAGCTCGGCAGCTTTTCCCCCCTAATCGTGAAGTTAATATTGCCCCTGGCTCACCTGCAGACACCAGCACCACAGCCATAAAGAGGGCCATTTCATCAGGCTCTAGCCGCAGGGAGCCCAACTTCTCACTGAACTCAAACATCGCGTCCAGCAGAGAGCCCATGCCCATGGCACGCAAGGTGGACAGGGGGTAAGTTTGGCCATTCAGAAATGTCACTGTGCGCTCATCCGCATTGAACAAGGTGCAAAATCTCACCATTAGAACCTAAAAAGCAGACAAATAGTGGAACAAAAAGATAGGAATTAAACAAAAACTCACTTAACCAATAATACATTTGTACTCCTAAAGAAGTTTCATATTTTACATGTAAGAAAAGCAAAATAAATCTCTTGATATGTATATCATTACCTGAAATGTGCCTGATTTAAGCAGCATGACCTGGTCTTGTTGGCCAAGCTCTTGAAATCCTGGGATGCCCTTGGCAAACTCTACAACCTCCTTGACAGCAGGAGTGAAACACTGGGAGAAGGATTCCCAGATCTCCTGACTGGTGCGCTCTGGCCCTGATACAGGCCATGCATTGAGAGGACAGGCCTGCAAGAAAGACAAAAGGCAAAGAAAGAATCATAAGTTGTTGCCCAGACAAGATATATCTTGATTTGATTTTGTATTCTTCATGCTCTTACCAGCACTTTAGCTCCTGGAGCTAATTTCCACGGGCAGGAAGGCTGATTTTGGGAACTTCCTGCATTGTGTGAACTGTTATCGGTAGAGCTGGCCCTTTGAGTTTTTGTGTTGTTCAACTGGTCATGATTTTTATTAGTTGACACTGAGTAGGTATAGCGGTTGTTTTCCACATTGTGGAATGTATGTTGGTTGTCATTAGTGGCAACTGGGCATAGAGTGGCATGGGCAACAGGGCAAGACTGATAACTCTGGGTGGAGGTTGGGTGAGAGGAGACTTGAGTAAAGCTGGCATCCTGAGAAAAGGAAGATTTGTTGTGGCTGGTTGCGATGTGAGCCCTCTTGGCGGCTCTCTCCTGGCTGCTGTTGTTGCTGCTGGTGAAAATGTCAGAGTAGGCTTTGGAGATGGCCCCAATGGCCTCTTTTGAGTCTTCTATGCTGGGGGGAGTGTCCCTCACTGAAGAGGAGTCCATTTCCATGGCAGCTGACTCATTGAGGCTGTTCATGTAGCTTTGCATCTCATCCAGCAGTCGCTGCTTCTCTCTTTTAGGGATGCGACCAAAACGCACAGCTGGGGAAGACACACACGGAGGGGACAGCTCAGTATACAGCTCATTGTGATGACATTGACACTGGATATGTTTTGTGCTCTTTTTCTACCCGACCTTTAAAGACAAGTAAATTCAAAAATGAAGATGGAGTCAGGTGCATTCTACCCATACAGTGTCGCCGTGTAGGAAACACAGGACTGCTAGGATAACTTATGCTGGCTTTAAAGTAAAGCTTGCATGGTGAAGCAGTTAACCATTACACCTTCTTATAGGCATGAACACATCAAAAGCATGAAAAAAACAGGAAGTGTTGAAGGATTTCAAGGACAACCATGTAAAGTTATGCAAAGAAAACTTCCCCTTCCTCCCTTTTCCCCCTTTCCCGCAGTAACCATCAGCTGGAGAGGCTATTTATAAACTCCCTGCTACCATCTGCCTCATCCTCTCCTTTATCCACCCCCGTCTCCTTCCTCTCCTGCTCCCTCCCTCTGTTTCTAAGTAGGTCAGTGGGACAACGTGAGCATGATGTCACTGGCACTGAAATCGTGAGAGGGGTGTGAGTGGTGGGCACAATGTGCAGATATTAGTTGAAAAGACAGTAGTGACAACATGATAAGGACTGATGCGATTGACAGGGAAATGTGGAACGTGACACGTGCATGCTTGTTTGCAAGGTTGTATAAGGCAGACAAGTTAAACTATTTCAGCTTCAAAGACTTGCAATTATAGGACACCTGATTTTTTCCCCCTGAAAGTGTAGCTGACTATTTCTAGAGCAGGAATAAATGTACCTTTATTCCCGTATGTTAAACATATTACTATGTTTACCAAATATGCAGTAAACTTTTCTTTGCCCACATGAGCTGTTGATGAGGATGGGGCCAATCATTTGGAAAGAGATTAATCCCTTTCATCATAGTTAAAAAGAAGCAAGTCTGGACTAGTGTGCAGTTGCTTTAAAATGATGCTCTGGTTAGAGGAGAGAAAGTGTGCCATATCAATGGACTTTAACATTTGCCCTGTGCAGAGCCAACGTCACACAGCTGCCTGATGTGAAATCAGGGTGTACTATTTCTTTGCGGGCTGCAGGCAGTTGCATGCGGTTTTCCTGTTTTCGTAATGGTTGAAACAGAAGAAAATGGGTTTCTAGGTTGTGGTTCTTAGCACTTTTTTAAATATTTTCAAAGAGGGTCGACCCGATTGTTTGTTCTCTGATTGAGTTGTATTATGCCACCCTATTTTCTCTGTGCACCAAAAGTGTCAAACACATGCAGAAATAACACTGACCTCTTTACTAGATTATACAATAGGGGGTGGGGGGGGGAGTGGAGATACTGAGATACCATACTGAGAGGAAGACGACAGGCAAACTACACCAAGTAGGTCATGATACAGGAGTACACTATAGGCCCATTTCTGTATTGTTTTTCTAGGTCAGCCAGAGCTGTTTTCTTAATCTGTGATGATAGGTGATCAATCAATGTTCAGCTGCCAGCACTGAAACTAGGTGATGTGAACGCCATGCCTGATCAAATATATCAGAGCACTGGCTTTTTATTTGTTGCCCTATCCCTCGTGAATTGCAGTATGTTCTATGGACATACACAGGGTAACCAAGTCGACCCTGTTCCAATTTCCTAAAATAATTCCTGTGTTTGCTGCAGTTTCTGAAATGATAGATAGCTTCGGGGACTTCAAGGCTCCTCTTCTCATAAATCATTGTCTGAGGGGGAGATGTAAGAGAGTTGAGGGAACATGTTGGGTACATGGATGGGGAGGGGCTGTACTGTACTGAACTAGTGAATAGAGGTAACAGTATTACGGTTTGATGCTGCAAAGGGCAAGAGAAAGACACTTAGAAACTTATGAGAGTGCTCTAAAGCCAGATGGTACTCATTGGCAGTGCAGTGACACAGAAGCAGGCCAAGACAGGTGCAGGTCTGCTGACAGAGTGCGTGACTGAGCTACTGGCACGATGACCTCAAAAGACTTTCCGCATTACATTTTTTCAAACAGACCTACATATCAAGTGCAGTGGCTTTTTCGGCCTGCCCATTTCCTCCGCTGCATTCTTTGGCTAATCAGAGCATCATGGCATCCTGGCATAACAACACAACCGTCTCTCTCATTAAAACTGTGTCAGGAGGAGGATGTCTCACCATCTCTTGACATGCCAACAGAGAGGCATTTCTTGAAGCGGCAGTGCTGGCATCGGTTGCGGTTCATACGCATGATCAGACAGTTCTCATTCTTCACACACATTTTGTAGTTGATGTTTTGCTGGATGCTGCGGCGGAAAAAGCCCTGAAACACAACAACAATATTTAAACGTCACATGAAACTGGAGCACCACCAAAAGCGCCACATTTAAAAAAAAAACATTCCACATGATTTTTCTTTCCAATCAGTGGCTTACCTTGCAACCCTCACATGCATGCACTCCGTAGTGGAAACCAGATGCGATGTCCCCACAGACTTTGCAAAGCAGGACCATTCCACCAGTCTCTGTGGATGGGACAAACACACAGTTAGATATTCTGCCAAAACTTTAGATCAAAGTATAAATGTTTCTGCATATTGACAGCGAGGATAACACTTACTTGTGAAAGTCCCTGTGAACCCAATCTGCCTCTTTCCTGCGATGGGGTGCGCGTATGTATGCTGTGGAGTTGGAGCCGCTGAAGGGCCACTGTAAACGTCTGGGAATTGGAACACCAGTTTGGAGGATGGGGTTGTACGCCCAACTCCACTTTGTTTCAACGGCCCAATCTCTGTGAAGGTAACCTCCTCTGGAGATGATGGCTGGGAGTGTGAAGAAGGTGACTGTGTCTGGTAGCCACTGGAGGGGCTGCCTGGGCTGCCAGGGCTGGGGCTGGAACTGCCAGAGGATCCTGCATACAGGATGACTCCTGCAGACAAGGAGAGAGTTTTAGTCCAAGCCCCTAATTAAAACAGACAATGGCATTGCCATATTGATCAGGAGTGACATAGGTAATATGCCATATAGCCTACAGTGCATTGTTGGCTTGAATTGGCCTCATAAGTTTAAGTTGGCCTTCCGCCTTCCACATTTCTTTGGAGACCGGTAGCTACTATACAACTTTGAATGCGACGTGATATAATGTTGCACAACCTCTGGGCAACACGGAGAACATTTCATAGTAGGCCTAGGCTATAGCGTCGTTGCCTCGTCCTGAGTGTAATAGGCGTAATGGTGCGCTCATGTGGGTAAAGTGGGCGCTAAAAATACTGCTGGTAGCACAGCAATAAAAAAGCATACTGGAAGCATAAATTAAGCGTTACTTTTTGTAAATCCGTGCTAATGCAGTATTTATGGGGGCACCGAAGTTCCGATCTCTCCTCCAACCCCTCCGCCCCCCCCCCCTTCTCCATCTCGCGCGCGCACTCCTAGTCATGCGTTGTGGATGGGCTGAGACACGGCCTCACGTGTCTGCGGGGTCTGCTGCCTGCTCCGCTCCAATAATAGCCTCGCTTCCCTGGTACCATGCCCAGCGCCAGCTAACAGCAAGACACCTGACCGCCGCGTCACATGCATGGACTCCTGGCACGGTTACTGCCCGGACCAAATCCGCAGTCTCGTGTTGAAAAGTAAAACAATTCAAAGTCAGAGCGGTGTTTACAAACATGTGCCAACCTGGAAGCTCCCCGGGCGTGACATGCTGTTAATGCGCCATCAACAGTCAGTGAATGTGAGTCACGTTTTTGCTAAAGAAAAGCCTCCACTGCAAGGACTGAACTAAAGCTCAATGTATCCTACAGTAGAGAGTCCAGGTGTAAAAACACTAAGGAAAACAAGTGTTCAAATAAATACATAAGAATAAAATATGGGTCAAATGGATTCATTATAAAACTTCATTCATGGTTGGCTTGCACATATGCAACTGAGTTATTTCCAACATTCCATTCTTTTCCAACATCCAAAATTCATGCCATTGTGGCCAGTGGTTTAGGCAACTCAGTCTTGTATGCATAGGTGCAGTAGGCCTATCCCTGTGCTGACCTTTGCAGCATAAGGTATTTAGCTCAAATGTTTTAATAATCCCTTCCACCAGCATGTTGTGGTAGTTTGTTGACTCATGCCAGAGCCCTAGACAGAGCCAGCAGATGCCGGCCTGAGCCTCACCACTTCAAAAGCTTACAAACCTGTAGACAGTGGTGGCCCAGCCCCCACTCCGCCCAAAAACCTTGAAAGTCCATCTGAAGACTCACATGTACACAAGTGTTTATGAATGACCCCTAGATCCACTTTGCTGTGAACACTGTCAATATACAATCCATTTTACAGTTTGGTTGTGATAGGGACGGAAGGATAGTACACTATAAAACTACTATCACCTGCATTCCCCCCCCCCCCCCCCGCCCCCTTATAGCATCATAGCCACCTATAGGCAAAGTCTTAAGTCCTCTGCATGATGAGAAAACATATTGTTGGTGTGTTGTAGTGTCAAACAACTTTTAAACTGAACTGTTTTTCATGCATTCTTTCTTATATTTCATATTTTATGGAATTCCTTCCTATTTAAGTTACCCTTGCAAGCACTAATCCGCCTGGGACTGGAGGCAGGCTGAGATACCTGAGCAGTTCACAGGCACACCACCACCTCTCCTATCACTTTTCTCTTGCCCTTAATCTCTTACTCTGACTCGTGGACCTTACAATGCAGGGCATGGCGGGACAACCACAGATACAGTTAAGGTGACCATGTATTTGTTTGCCCTTGTGTGGAAGTTAATTAAAATGGCATGGAATTGCTTCCTTTGGATATCATTAGCCAATACAAGGAGCTATTATGTGCTACTGTACTGAGCATGGTCAGTATGTTTGCACTACTGTGAGCACTACTCGGATGTCTGCAGAAGACTTCATTAAATCAGGCTTTTGTAAGTAGGTCAATGTCACAGGAACTTGATAGAACTGTGTCTCTGTGCCTTTAGCAGCATTCCTCCAAACTGATGCTGCATCACACACATTGTTCAAGCAGTTATCAGGAGGAACTGTATTAGATCAATGCTCTGATATGTATAATTTATAAACACCAGAATATGATGAGATATCCAGTCTTATTTTGTGTTTCACGGTCGTTGTGGCTGAAATAGCTTCATGCCTGGCACATGCGCTCCGTCAAAATTCGATTTTTAAAACACATCCGTTTAAGGGTTACGAGGTCTATCAGCAACACAGATGCAGCCTCTCAGTGTTCTTAATCCGCTATCTGTACTTTGGATGAGTGGAGAGCTGTAATGTTTAACAGCAGAGTCACGTTCCAGCTGAAACACACCCTAAGCGGATGTGTGCGCTGAACCGATAAGTTGTGGACAGATGTTGCAGAGTTTAAAATTGAGTCATCTTTTACCACACTGCGAGGTCTGTGATTTAAAACGTGAAAGAGAGAGTGCGTTCGTGCAAGCAAGGCTCATGAGGCGGGAAAACGTGACGAGAGGGGAAAGAAGAAATAGTTGATGCACGGAATCGCTGACCCACTGACCAAGCTCTCTCCCTCACCATCACCACCGCAGGCGGCATCAACACAGAAGCGTCCGTGAGAGCGAGGGAATTGGCGGGGAGGAGGGCCGGGGTATCTCATGCGCCGCACGCGGCTCTCGCGAAGGAAGCCACGTGAGGAGGCTTTTGACTGAGCTTTCACTGGGAAAGACATAAAGCCAGGAGCCAGAGCCTCTACAGTCCGCCAGGGGCTTATAATTAAAGAGACAAATTAAATAGAGCAGCATGTTGTGCGCGGCTGGGTGGTCTGACTGTGCACCACCAGCTGCACCGCCTGCACTGACAGCAGGCGCTACATGTAGTATAGATACATTAGGGCCCTACCTTTGGTTTCTATTGGGAGGAATATGCATGCAGTAGATGCTAAAATTCCTCTATGATAATACTATTTCAAGTGAATGATTTGTTTAGCTATAATCTTTTTTGGTAAGCCTATAGTAGGCTATAGGCCTTTAGAACAAGGGAGACCAGCTTCTGTTTCTTTAGTTGTGCTACTTTTTTTCTGAAGGGAAATTACTTCAGTCTTCAAACTAATGTGGCTTGCTTATTAGCATTGACATTTTTTTATGATTGACTTTATGGGTTCAGTTGTAATGTTGGCAAAAATTTACCCACACACTAATTAATTCTGTCTGACTGTTTTAAAGGTGCTCAGGATAATGCAGAAAACCTCCAGATGGGGAGAGTTAGTGAGCGAGACAAGGTGGGAAGTCAAGTAAAAGGTAACTGAGCAAAGGAACAGGCAATTATATCTATTGTAAAACATAAATAGAAAGGTTTGAAATGGCCCTCACTCACAATCACATCCTTCTCAAATCAATATAACACCCAACAGAAAAGCCCAACATGCAGTGCTTATCTTTATTGGCTGAATAATACTACAGCTATTATCTATGATTACTCGTTAACTTCCTTCCGTGTCCCACTTCATTGACATAGAAAGCAAACCATAACCCAGTGAGTGGGTTTAGTGTTGCCTTCAGATTAGAATAACATGTTGACGGATCACAGGGTTCACCCATCACCTGTACTGGAACGTGACCGTCACTGTTGTAAAAGATTCACTGTCAATTAGGATGAGGAAGTGGAAAGCATGTGGGCCTTTGGCTGACCTCGACAAGAGGCTGCCTAATACCACTTAACGGATGGAAGTCCTTTGGTTATTAACTTTTATGCAGAAGAAACATAGACGATGGCCTTGATGATAGAAACAAACTCGCTCTTCGTGACAACGTGCTTTTGTTTCCCCTCCCTGAGATTATATTTTTTATGAATTCTGTCTTTTACATACAGATTATGATAACAATAGCAGCCCGTGTACTCTAGCTCCACGTGAGTTTGTTTTCATGGAGAGAAGCAGGAAGTGGCCAGCCTCGCTTCAACCATAAGGGGCGGTTCACTGTCGGTAGGCTATAGAGCTGCAGTCCAGGCACTGCATGCGATTTGACACTTGATGGTGAAGACGCACTATTACATTTTACTTTTATTGAACTTAGAAACAGGTTGAGGCTATATAATGCCTTATTGTCATACACACCTGGTGGTTAACCAATCAAATTACTCAGCTCAGCCAAACACGTGTAAATGCATGCATTTAAAAACTACATTTCGTGCACCAATTGATGCATGTGATAATAATTCACATTCATTGCACAATACATAACTGCCAATTATGCACATATTACGCAGAAGTAAATGTTGAAGTGTTAGACATCCAGTAAAATAATATATGTTATAAAATGCTTGTATTTATTAATTGATTATCACATTTAAATTAAAGACATAATTTATTTAATTTGGACAGCTAAATAGTTGTCCCCTCCTGATTGGTAGCAACACCAATAATGACCACTCTAAGGTTGGCCCGTTTATCAATTCTGACAAATGTAATTATCATTAGATGTTATCACAATGGAGCGGTTGCATTTAAAATATAATGTGAAAGTTAATCTTACCACTGCCAGGGCTGTTATCCATCATTCTTCTTGATGCCAATAACTTCAAAGACAATTGAAGATAGACGTCCGTCAATGTCTCTTAAACCGGAGCAAAGGTATTTTGAAGACAGGAGAAAAAGTCAAGAAACTGCAGCTTTGAATAAAACACCTGCTCCATTGAACGCAAAATGGAAAGCAGTGTAGAAATGTGTCCAGTGTGTAAAGTTGTCTTTCCCCTTCGTAAAAGTTAGACAGGTGTGTCTCTCTCCGTGCTCAGATCTGGTCTGACAAAAGGTGAGTAAGTTATAGCTAGGCTGGTCTCCTCAAATATACCTGGATGCCTTCTGCGTTGTGGTTACTGCGCCTCGGCTCGAGCGGGTGTTAATGTTGCGCGAGCGAAGATTAAGCGATGCCCATGAATTCCAAGAACGTACTGTCAGCATATCCGTGCGCGTTGGTCATGAAACACATGCGCACACACACACACACACACACACACACACACACACACACACACACACACACACACACACACACACACACACACACCCACTGATACAAACACCCACATCAATTACGTTTGCAGGTGAGTAGGAGATGTGACCGCCTTTCCCTTTCGCTCAACTTGTGTTGTGTCTGTTAGTGTGGGATTTGGCTCACTCTTTGTATCTCGCGCAGTCCTCTCTCTCCTTCACGCTCTTGTGCATTTTCATTGGCGGGGATCTGGCGCTGAGGGGGGTTTGATGTGCTTATTCGACCGTGGTATGTGTTTAGGGAAGCCACGCTACATGTGCGCTCGCATGTGCCGGGGAGAGCGCTGCCCTACTGATACACATTTTATGCAAAATTCTGAGCCCGCGTGCTGAAGGATGGAGAGATTGGACGGGGAGGCACATGGACAATAGGCGTGGCTCACCGTGACTGCTTTACTCCCTGACAAGCAGCGCTGCAAACGGATGGTAAACACCGAGATATGCCAAACACTGACATGCCAAACAACAAGCAAGTGCCAATTTTAAAGCCCGTGTGCCAAAGGAAATAGACCACTATGCAAACACATCAGCTAAAATGTCAATGGCTGAACAATTTCGCTTATTCGTTTTTTTTGTGTAGGGGAGAGTGGCCTAAGTTGTGCAACTTTTCACTCAAAGTGACTTTAAAGTAAGGCCTTGACAGTAAAGTCTCCAACTCAAATATGTACATATATTTCAGGGTGTTGTGCATCCCTGGCAATAAAAACTTTGGATCTGGAATAAACTGTTGAAGAAATATAGCTTTCGGAAAAAAAGTTGTCTTGATGCACAACTTGCCCCCGGTGTGGTGTAAGTTGTGCGGTTGGAGAGAATACCATGGGGTGAATTGTGCCATTGATATATATCTCATAAACTGTAATGCAAGACAAATCCATAAGACAATCACTTATTTAAGGTGTATTTAAAGTAAATAAAGTAAATAGTTGACAAAGATTGAAGGACAATTTTCTTAAACAAGGCCTAGCAGATCTAATGGTTTTACCTGCAAAGCTCACAATGACAAAGTCACCATTATCATCTTTCTGGCCATCTGAACTCTCATCAGTGGTGTCGTTAAGTGGAATTGAGATGTCACTCTCTTCTGAGCTACTGTAGACAATCACTTTCTTTTGGTGACCAGCATATACAGCCATGCCACTGGCACAACTCTCAGAAATGTACTTTGCACTAGTTGCTCCGTGCTTGTGGAACCAACTGCCACCTGACAAATGTGATTCCCCTACATTTCTGCCTTTAAATCAAGGCTCAAAATCCATATGTACACCCTGGTGTTTCATCCCCATTAACTATCTTACCTCTGCACTACTATCTGTGTTTATGTGGATGTATGGGCTTTACGTCTTTTATTTTGGTTATTGCTATTTTACCTTCATTGTTTACCTACTGAATGCACTATGTACAGCACTTTGGACAGTGCAAACTGTCATAAATGTGCTTTTATAAATACATTTTACCTACTTACTTACTTATAACTCACCCAGGCCCTTTGGCACAAATCACCCCAATCCCAGAAATTTGGATAATAAGCATGATGCAGCTATTTAGGGCTGACATCGTGCTAACTGTATAGACTCAAAATGTAGCATACCAAAGCACTAAAACATGTGTCAAATGTTTTCAAACTTGTCTATAAGTGTTCAGACACAATAATCAAAACACCTTGATCATGGAAATTTTACTTTGAAAGGCAAAAAACAGTTTTTTGAGCTTAAATGTGCTTATATCTTATTCCTTGTGTCTCCCTTCTTTACAGGATGAGTCAAATGGATGGCTCTTCTTAAATATGTGGTCACATTTCCAATTTCTTCCACGGTTTTCTAGAAACAAGGGGTGGAACAACTTCCAAAATGCACAATTTAGGCCACTCTCCCCTATGTGTTTTAACTAGGCTCACTCTGTGACTCGGTGTGCCTGTGGTTGGAGTCAGATTCACTGTTTTTCGCTTTACCCAGACTTTTAAAATGCGTTGCTTCAAGAACTTCACTAACATTTAGTCAGCAACAAACTCTGTAGCCTACTTAATCTCTCTGAACATGGACTAAACAGCTAGTAGAAAGCGCCACCCAGTGGCAATGTATTGCTTTGACAGATAGCCAGATAGATAGCAGTATCTATCTATCTATCTATCTATCTATCTATCTATCTATCTATCTATCTATCTATCTATCTATCTATCTATCTATCTATCTATCTATCTATCTATCTATCTATCTATCTATCTATCTATATATGTATCTATCTATCTATCTATCTATCTATCTATCTATCTATCTATCTATCTATCTATCTATCTATCTATCTATCTATCTATCTATCTATCTATATTTTTTTTAATACAACTTCAGCTTTTGAAAATAAAAATGTCAACTTTGTCTGACGCTTGAGGTTTCATTCACTCTGAAAATGTATAAATATGTATGTTTTGATAGAGTTAAGCATGTCACTGGTAAATCGATGTGTAGCCTACTTTCAGGTTTAAACATTCTTAATATAGCGTACGCTTCAATTAGGCTACATCTGATATAATGTTTTTTTTTTTACAAAGCTGTATCATTTTATAGGCCTAGGCCATTTCATCAGTTTCCTTTCTGTGAATCTAGACTATGTATCGATTTTATAAGTAGGCCTTATGGTTTTAATACTTCGTTAACTCACAACATTCGTTTAATTCCCTCTCCTCGTAGCCTACTTATCCTGTGGAGAGCTAAACAACCCATTTTTGGATATGCCCGCCTAGATAACGCTCAGATCAGATGTGATCTCAAGGAGCAAATTTATTTACATTAGTGTTGATTTTGTTGATTGAATTTGTTATTTTTTTATGTAGGCTTATCAATAGTTTCTTTGTCGGGGTTTCCACCTCATTGCCAGGATGTGTGCTGCAGGCCTCCACTACGTCACTAGGGGGAGCCACAGCGTCAGAAATGGTCACGCACGGTATAGCTCCCATCAACGCCCCTGCTCTGCCGCCTGGGACACAGTGACGGATTGGCAACAAACTAAGGTAATCTGACAAATGACTGCAATGATCTCTGAAGCGTAAAACCAAATGGCGTGATCTTTACAAGCTGTTGTGTGCCGTGATAGGCGATTTCTCCGAAACCTGTCCATGACTTTTGTTTTGTCTCTTTCACAGAAAACTTCGTTGTGCGTGCGCCTGCCGTCCACTATTTATGTATCAAAGTTCTGGGGGACCGCGCTCGCTTATGAAGCCGAGGCACTCACTACTCTAGGCGAAGAAGGTAGGACCGTGTGCTTTACATAAATCATCTCCTTCCGTGATTGATTGGATGTGTCTAAAACTAAACGTAGCTCAAGCTGCGTCAGTCCGGGTGTGTTTACTGTGCGTGTGTGTGCGTGTGAGACTCAAGCACTCACAGTATGAGAACACGTTACGGCAGGGCACGAGATAATTACAGGCTGCTGGAACTGTTTGGGGACTGAGTAGAACAGAAGTCGCTGCCAACATACACACCTGCAAAGCCCTGCCCTGCCTGAGGCTTAAAAGACAGTCTTCATCCCTGTCTGTCTGCCTGTCTGTAGGCTATGTATGTCCATCACCCATCCCCTAAACGCCCCCTCCCCTCACACACTTTTTTGAATGTGTGCTTTATGCAAAAGGATACCAGTTCGATTCAGGCTGATGAGAGACCAAAGTTTATTCTAAGCCTCAACCTCCGATAGTCTTTTAAATCCATGATGGTTGATGAAACTCAGGAGAACAAAAGCAAAGTAAATGAACAAAGAAAGTGGACAATTTCCCAGTAGCAGGCAGTGTGGAATTAGCCTCATGATCAGCACAGATTATTTTCATCATCTGTTGTGCAGAAAAAAAAATGGAAAACTCAGCAAGCTAAACATATGCCATATACATATTTATATAACAACTTTATATGCCAAGAAGCAAAAGCAAATAAAAAAACATTTTTTCACGCTTCCTGCTCAGTATTTAGTGCCCAGCTTTCTCACAAGGGCAGTTTTATGTGCAGGGAAGGAGGCATGGAAAAGAAGACCTTTCCTTTTGAGCTCACAGATTTGCAGTAATTACAGAATCACTTCCATATGTGGCTCTCTGGCTGCCTTCTCGCTGCCCCCACCACCCCTCTCTTTCCCCAGTGTTCTCTCTCTCTCTCTCTTTCCCTCTCCCCTCTTTCATTTGCATTCTCCCCCTATTCCTCAAATTTTTTTCTGCTTCTTATTTTTTTGGCTTCCCCTCGTGCACTCAGAGCATTTTCTTTGTAAAACCGCAGCTTAAACAAAGTTTATGATAATCAGAACATCCTGGCATTTTTGGCAAACGACTGCGCTTTTTGGTGATTCAATTAGACCACGCTTGCCAAAAACAAAAAAAGGAGGAGGGGGTGGTTGTGTGCTTCATAGAGAGAAAGGAGACATGGACGGGAGAGGGGAAACGTTGAGGAATACAGAAATATGAAAGAGAGGAAAGCAAAAGAATGGGAGCTCAGTGAAGGATTCGAGAGGCAAGAATGGAGCGTGAAGGAGGGAGAGGTGGAACAGAAAATGAGGCAGAGAGAGAGAGGGAGGGCTGGAGTAATGCTTTTTGACAGAGGTGGGTTCAAGATGGGTTCATGGTGACATCATGGCTGATTTTTGAGCAAAGTATAGACAGGAGAGACGTTCACCTTTCATTGGACACACATGTCGGGGAATAGGCAGAGCGCTGGCACACACACTGGTAGCTGTGCGTCGACAGCCTCTGAATGCACCCCAAAATATGCACACACTCCTCCTTTTTATTTTCTCCCTCTCTCCTCTCCTTTTCCCTTAGTTTCTCCGGCAGTAATAAATTCAAAAAATTAAAAATCTGCTCGCTCCTTCTCTCTGTTCCAAGCTTTGTGCTCATTTGTTTTTGTTAGAGGAATACATAGTGGTATATGCCCTTCGGCCTCTAACACACACATACATTTCTCCCTTGCCATGAGTAACTCATTTTCCTGCGAGTATTCCTCTGTGTATGTTTTTACTTCGAGGCGGTTTGGACTCTAAATGAGCACACTTTGCCAGGCGAGATGAATGAGCTCCTTCATTTCGCAGGATGTGTGTTTTAGTCTGTAACCAAGAAAGCGCAAGCAAGTGTATATTTGTGTGTGTGTGTGTGTGTGTGTGCTTGTGCGTGTGCATGCGTGCGAATTAATGTGTTTCTGTGTGTGTGTGTGTGTGTGTGTGTGTGTGTGTGTGTGTGTGTGTGTGGGGAAATGACTCTTGAACAGGGTGTGTGTGTATATGTGTCCGCCCTGCGTCCCCTACTTTTCTCTTTGTGGCACCAAACTTCACATGACATCAATCTGAATGTGGGGAAATGGTGATCTCATTACAGGCATCTTGTTACTGATTAAAACCTGCCACCACAGGCACCCGCTCCCTGCGCCCCCTTTAACCTCACCACCACCAATCCCATCATGCCCCACTCTCCCATCCCTCCTTCTCTAATCTCACCCCCTGCTTTTTCTTTCCCTCCCTCTTTCCATTTCACACCCATTTCTCTCACATTCTCTGTACCATGGGCCTTCTCGCCCTCAAACCGCACTTTTTGTCTCCTCTCTCTCTCTCCTTCTTCCTTTAACCCCTCTAACCTCACTTCCTCCCTTTCTCGCTCCCTAAGTCATCCCCCCTTTCCTCTTTCCTTTCCGTCTTTGCTGCTTTTCCTCTGCCAGCGAGCCCCAGGCCTCTTCTCCATAGCTCTGTGAATGCAAATATGTTGATTCCAAAGTGAAACCACACGACAAAGTACGATGTTTCCATGAATATTTCATATCTTTGTAAACACACCCAAAAGAAGCTGCAAAGCTTCATACTGAACAATGCTTGTTTTTGCCGGATGGCTTCCTATGAGGAATGGTCTCTCTCTCTCTCTCTCTCTCTCTCTCTGTCTCTCTCTGTCTCTCTCTGTCTCTCTCTCTGTCTCTCTCGCCGTTCGACTTTTTTGTCAGAGCACACTGTGTGAGAATTGATGTCAGGGCACTACGTTATGATGTCACAGGCTGGAGTTAATGATACGAGAACGGAGGGGGGCCATAGGCCATGTTTCCAGTGGTGCCCTGAGAGAGAGATAGCACCCTGATCTATCTTCATTATCCCCCACTCTGCAGCCTCCCAGACACAATGATCATAAATCTCTGCCTGGAGCACACTTCACTGACACTGAAACACAAACACTAGTAACCTCTGACCTTCTCGCTGCTACTGCCTACGCATACTCATCCATGCACACTGACACAGGCTCTCACACATATTGCATAGCTCGGACGAGCGTGCTACAGGAGTTCGTCCACACACAAAGCAAAGGCCTAAACACACCCCCTGCAAAAGCTCCCTGTCATAATTTAATAAGGAGCACAGCATGCCCTGTGCACTGACACACGACTATCATCATGCACTTGACTGCACATTCTGACGCAAACGCATGGTCTCAGTCACACCGACACGAAATTCACACTATACAGTTCACATCACTTTAATGGCTAACACAGATTTAGTTTTTTGCAGTGTCCTTTGGCTGTGTTTACCTTCTTGTTTCATTTGACACAATTGCTGATTTAGTTCTGCTTTCTAAACACTTAAGGGATTTCTATTAGCCTTAGTGGCCTCATAAGCAACACATAAATCAAATGTAAACGAGATAAGGATCAGCTGAAGTGCTTTTTTTTGCAGTCTGTGGCTTAGATCCGTGTTTCCTGAATATAAGGTTTCTGTGCAAATGCAAAAGCGACCCTCACTGCTTACTTATCCTTTCATTCAACATGATTCTGTTGAGCAAATCTACATAAAAAAAAAACATATGAAAGAACATCTTAGTAGGTCTCTGTAGACCATATGTGGCTGTTAAGATAGGGAGCATGTAGGAATAATAAGAGCAAGGCCTGGGACATGCAAGTCATCAAGTTATTATGAGGACTTGACTTTGTCTTGGAGGCATATTGGAGTCAGTGACCTCAGGGAAAATAACTCTGCCTGTATCAGCCCAGCCACTGTGATTTACATCCGAAATAAGCAGCAGCTACATCAGGTCTTAAATATAAAGATATTTCAGGGAAGACCAAAAGAAAAGTTGCACATGCTGCATTGGTGGGCAATTCTGCTGTATATCTGCCTGAAGGGCATCGTCTAAGATGAAGTTTCAAAATATCTAGTGCATGTTGAAGTTGCTTATTTAAAAAATGCTTGCCATGCTTACTTTAGACATTAATTAGACTAGATTTGTATTTATTTCAGTGAATAAGCATGCATGTGTTTACTTGTTTCTTCTTCTTCAGTCTAGTTTATCTATGCTCTTCTGCGGAGGTAAAAGTGCCTGTGAAGGTGCCAGTTGAGGTGTGCCTTCTCCTCCCAGCTCTGAGGTTTGAAGTCCTGCTCATAACCAAAACAACTTGAGAAACATTACATTCAGAAAAACAGGGCACACGCCCAGAACCACAAACACATAAACACAGATCTGAAACATATGATCTCATATGGAGAGAGGGGCACGTTCATAGGGGCACACCCAAATCTGTCGCTGCTGCTGCTGCTGCTGTGGCTGCACAGCTCTGCCATCTTGTCGCTCATGTGCCACTGCTAGTTTCCTTTTCGTAACTGAGGGGATTCATGTACAGAAATCTGAAGGGAGGGTTTTTTTCCCTCCAATAATCTTGACTTGTGAATATACTTCTTAGTGCATAATGTTTCTCAGGATGTTGACAAATGTTTTTTATCCTTAACATTATTAAGAAAATGTCTATTTGGTTTTCATTGATCCTCAACGAGAAGTTTTTTAGATTTTCTATCAGTTTAGTTTTGTCCAGTACTTCCTTAATTAGTTTCACAAGGGTGATCACAGTTGCTTTCTTCCTCAATATGAGGTCCATCGGTCGTAGTAGCATCAGCAGAGGTAATAGTACAAGTGGTGTATTATCACTTTTATGGGAAGATTGTCGCATGAGCACAACAAGCAATACAACACAGTGTAAAATATGACTCACACAAAAACAGCACTCAAAATGCATGCCTGCACTGAGCAGACGGGTAGGGCAAAAGTCCATTATGATTATTACATAAATTGATCACACCAGAAATAAATGTCTAGGTGAAACTGCTGAGACTTTCTTGGGAAGAATTAGTCTTTTGGTTTGACATAAAAGAGCATCTGTGTTAAATCAAAACATTTGAATCTGCTTTGTTCAGGATCCCCAAACATCCGCTCGTATTAAACTGTGAATATGTTGATTAAACAGGAATGATCTAAGATTATGAAATGGCTCCGCATTTCCACATGCACAAACAGTTTGTAGGTGAACCGACCCTTTTAGCCAAGAAGATAAAGGAGAGAAAAAGAATTCAACCAAGAGACAAAGAAGGGAGAGAGAATTAAAAACAGAAACTTAAGCTCTCTGGGCCTTTTTCTTCCCTTCAGGCATTTTGTGGCTTGTGGAAAAATGTGTTGTATATATTTGAAGTGTTGGGTCACGTGACAAAGGAAGGCTTTATGAATCAGAGGGTTTAATTATTTCTTAGGGAGTGAGAGAGTGAGTGAGTGAGTGAGTGAGTGCGTTGCCTGTGTTTGGGGAGTGAAAGAGTGATTTTTAAGAGGTAGAAGCTGAGAGGAGAGAAGGAGGAGAGAGTGGAAGAGGGGGAGTGAGGGAGAGAGAGAGAGGCTCACTGCTACTCAGTCTTTGCTGTCAGAAGGACTCTGATGAACGTACACACATCTCTCCTCCTTTTCCCTGGCTAGCTCCACTCATCGGACTACTCCGTCAACTTCATCTGTCAATCTGCTTCATTAACACCAGAGCTGGTGAGTAGTTTCTGCTCAAAACCTTTAGAATCAGTAACTGTAGTGCTTGTGTGTCTTCCTTTATCCTTCTCTCTCAGTTAACAAGAGCAGGAGAGACTTCATTTTTTGGGAACGGGTCGACAGTTTTAATCGAAGACAGAGAGTCAGTGTGCAACACACTTGAGAGGCTCTGAGACGATTAATCATTGTTTTCCCCTAAATCTGGCCTGATTTCCATGTGTACAATCATACACATCCTGACACACGTTTGTTTGCATGCAGTGTTTAAGTGTGCAGTTTCTTGCTGCTTTGTCAATATAAGAGGGACCCTGACTTTATATGAAAACATACTGCAGCATGTATGTGTACGCCTGTGTGCACATATGTGCCTATTAGTGAGTGTTTCGAGTATTACCAAGTGCCTGTGGAGCACTTTATTATTAGCACATGTGTGTGTGTTAGTGTGTAGCCTGTGTTTGATGTGTATTCACCAGAGGAGTCGCCAGTCCTTGACCTGTTTTTTTTATTATTTTTATAACCAACACATGAACACTTGCAAAAGAGAAGCATTGTTTTCCACCATTTAAACAGCAGAGGCTGATTCCTGTGGAGTGAGGTGTGTCTGAAACTCCGGTCTTAGTTTACATGGACGTTTATTCATTGTGTTCTCATAGTTAGATGCATGTCAGTAAAGGTTATTTATTGCTGCTGGCATGTGTGCTAGGTTAACAGGTTCCACTTGTTACAGCCATGTGTAACACAGTGCATTTAGTGCTGTGTGATTTGGATATCAGATGAAGATCGGGGCCCTGATGTCAGAGTGCAGCTTTTCACAGTGCTTTGGTTTATTGCTCCATCAATGATTGGTCAGTAAGTAAAGCACTGCAGCTGGACTGCTTTGGATTTGCACCTGCTGTCCGCCGCTTATATCCCCTGATGGACCTGACATAAGTGTGAGGGACAGTATGATTGAAGTGAATTGAAAAAACAGCCACACGGCCGAGTGAGGGACGGCTGCTTGAAGGCCAGTGATATCAGTGTCGCCTTCCTCTGTCATCTGGTCTATCAGTTTGACTCAGAGTCGGTGACATCTGGAGTGGAAGAAACGGAGCTCATCTCTGAGGCAGAGTAATATCACTGTGCTCTGCTCCTTCAGAGCACCACCCCATGGGGATTCTTGGAGGACAGGCTGTCCATACAGGGCAGCTTTGCCTTCATGGTCTTTAGTTGCAGCGTTCTGCCTGTCCTCACATCAAGCAGCAAACCAACAACATCAATAATAATATACTGGGAAAATTACTGTATTTTCATCGACATAACAGCACAAAAGAGTGCCTTTTTTAAAATCTATTTATTCAAACAGTGTGATTAGTGGTCATTTCGTGCCCTAAATGTAGACGTGTCTATTATGGATCAAAAGGTTAAATGTAATCAACAAAATAATATAATCCAGAGAAACACAAATTATAAAAACTACAATAAATATGAATCAGTGAATATAATATATTTTATATTGATTTAAAAAAAATGTCAACACCTGGTGCGTTATGTGGTAACACTTTTCAGGTGAAGATAAATCTTTGGTTTTGTTTAGGGAACCACTGGAAAAAAACTGGCTTCTTTGTTGCAAATGTTGAAAACAGTCTTTCTTTGTGACATGATGTTGAGCAGTAAATCTGGGAGTTGTTGATACCTGTCTTTTTCTGGAATTTCTATAGCAATTAAGGCCAAGTGGTAGGGAGGGGTAAGACAGGTGGTTTTAGGAGAATCGAGGGGCTCTCCGCCACCACACTATAATTAACAAGGAAACTATCTGCACACCGTTTCCTATGTCTATTTTTGCAGGTGTGCCGCTCTGATTGTGAGGATTTACATTTCAGCCTGTTTCTAACCCTCATTAAAATTTTTATTTTGGCACAAAGTTAATCGTGTGTAAGTGTGTTGTTTTGCTTGTTGCGCTTGCATGTGTGTGTTTGGGCCTGCTTGTCTCTGAGTGTTGCTTTGACACCCGAGGCTAAAATCGGTGGTGGTGAAACCCATCCATTATGCATCTCTCCATACAGAGAAAGAATTGTTCTCCCTCTCAGTTGAGCAAGGGAAACACCTCCATTGCTGCCAGTTTGGTTTAAATCCACTCTCAGTAATGACGAAACGGGACGTATTAGTAGAACCAACTTTACCTGTCAAATCTAGAAGAGTAGCCATCACACTGTTGCCACTTGGAACATTCGTCTGCCTTTATTTCCTGTCTCTAACTCTTTTTTTCTCTCTTTTTTTTAAATCTTCGTCCATCTTTGCCTTTGCCTGTTGTGGTGTGTTTTCTTGTTTTGCTGGACCCACTGCTTAAGTCTCCATGTTGCGTTCTCCGAAGAGCTCTACCACGTCATGGAAACAGCAAGCTGTAGGGATGACTTCATCATGTCACAAAGTGTGTTATGCCTCACTCTGAGTTCTCACTCTTTTCATACTTCTCTCCACCACTGCAATTCAACTCAGTCTGTTTTGTGATATTATGTTTAAACAAAGAAAAGAATGAGAGGGAACAAATAAAAAAGATTTAGGAATTAACGTTTTATGGGTTCTAGATACTAAACCAAGGAATGCAATGACACTCATGAAAAACAACACCTCTTTAAGTGACAAATAAATACACACAGGTACTACTTTGCATTGTTGCCATAAGCAAATATGTGTTTGTGTGATGCCAAGAGCAGGCAGATGTCAAACAAGTTTGACGTGTAGGAATGTGGGTCTGTTTGGAGACACTGGACCGTCTGTCACTAGGTGTCTCTCTCAGAGCCATTAGCCAGCCACTTGTTGAAAGACTGGGAGCTGTCAGCTTTGCATCAGATAATAGTGTTGAGGATATTGTTTTCACAGCCAAAATACTGCTGACGCCAGCAGCAGGATCAGATAATGCTCTCGTGATCCTGTTTCAATACGAACATTTTCATTTGTCTGTGACAGGCCTGAGTACATAAACAGTTGCTGGTGGCGCTGCGTGGGCACATTAAGCTGTGGTGGTGCTAAATGTTCATCTTGCTCCGAGCAGTTGGAAAAGCCAGTCTGTCAACTCGGTTGGCACAAATGGACTGTAAAATCATTGTTGAACTACTGAACCATGACTTAAAACATCACCCTCTCTGCTTCAATTAATTTCCTTTACAAAGTAACTGAACATAAATCACTTCATATGCTGTTGACAATCGGAGGACAGTGCCTGGAAGTCATGCAGTTTTCTGTCAAAAAAAATTAACAGGAGTGGGCAAGTCAGAGATGGAAAAAGAATGAAAAGACTGTGATATTGCCAAGCGTTCCCTGCCAGGATACATGGTATAGCTAATTTATCTCCAGGCTGCGAATTTACAATTCAATGCTTCCAGTAAAATCTTTGACTTGCTACTCTGCCTGGACTGATTGACATATATTGTTGTTTTGCGTCGCCCAACATCCCTAATTTCGAATTTCATATTGTGGCCTTCTATGTTTAGTGAACACAGTCAATCTCAGAAAAAGAGAAACATGCGTCAGAGAGTTGTGAAACTCTTACTGCAAAGGAAAACTTTCACAAAGACCAACATGCAATTATAACTCAATATAACATCACAAGCTCATGTATTTTTTTCCCTTAGTGCAGTGAGAAATGTCGGCCGTGGCACCCAGAATCCTGCTCATATACGCCGAGTAATCACCTGTGGTTTCTTGGGCTGACAAAAACAACCCACTGCCTTCCTTGGTTGTGTGGTACAGAGCTTCCTAAGACGCCGTGATTTATTTGTTATGTTTGACTGCAGTTCTTATTGCCTGAGGGGCACTCACTCCGTCACAACAGTTAAGGCACAATTGTTGTTTTGCTCACAGAGGATTTGATACCCTTTGTTTGACAGACATTCAATCTGTGGGAACGGTTCTCTCTCTTTCTCTCTTTCACTCTTGCTCAATCCTTCGTTCTGCTTGGCCTTTTTGTTGAAATCTAAACTCTTTAGCAAACAAGAGAATCTCATTCTCTCTTAAGCGTGCCTCGTCTTGTAGCGCTGCCTCCAAGTTGTCGGCTTGATTGATTTCATTTCATCTGCTACACGGCTTTCCGTCCCAGATAAAATCATTGGATTTTCTCAAGTGTTACCAATGCGTCTTCTTTAACATGATGAACTACTGTGGGGTCTGACACTCCCTACATTTTACAGAAACAAACCAAAGCAAATTCAAACTGCTACAGTGCACCTCTTAGGGAATGATGGAAAGTCCCCAGCAGAACAAGCCGTCAAACCCACCCATAGCTGGCCCGGGTGCTCTTCGCTATGCCTGGGCCGCCTGCTGCCTCCTGTGTGCCCCCCAGGCTCGGGGGAAGTGGGGAGGCCCTCCATGCCCATTTGGCCCTGGCTAACGGGATGAGGTCACTCCAAATTCCCCTTATCCCCTTATAGCCCCAGACGGGTTGGCGAAGTGAGCCTACCACAGGACCCAACATAAAACATAAATGGCTCTGTAAAAAGCTGCCGGGCTGATGTGACTCATTAAAAAACACTGGCGCCAACTCTTTTATTAATTCATTATTGTGTTTGGGGAGAGTAAACTTTCTGGGTTCTATTTTAAAAGGCTGTGTCTCTCTTTGTAAGAGTTGGTTTTTACTTTTCTCAGTTTCTTTCTTAGTTTCCTTCTTAGATTCTTTCTTTCTTTCTTTCTTTCTTTCTTTCTTTCTTTCTTTCTTTCTTTCTTTCTTTCTTTCTTTCTTTCTTTCTTTCTTTCTTTCTTTCTTTCTTTGTTTTTGTTGTTGTTTCATGAAATTCTTGCAAATATACAGTGGAAAGTAGGATTCCCCTGCTTGGGTTGGGGGGCTTGAAGCTCATTTAAAGCTTAATTTTTTCGGATTAACATACTATTATTTCCTTGCTAGTTGCATGTGCACTGTCCAACTCTTTGCCACAATCGTTGTTTGTCTCCCACATTTTCCTTTTTCTCTTTATTCTTCTTCCCGCACTAGCAGACAGATTGCACTGGCTTTATGGGGCCTGGTTTGAGTTCATGAGGCAGATACCCAAACGGGCTAAACGCTGGCCAAGTACATACTCATAACACACATGCATGTGCGCACACACACACACACACACACACACACACACACACACACACACACACACACACACACACACACACACACACACACACACACACACACACACACACACACACACACACAATGAGCCTTTGCGTTGATGGCAGTTTTGTTTTTTCCAGTCTGTACCTCTTCTCCCATTAGGCCCACTGTGAAATCTTTAGTGATGTTTTGTGTGTTAGCCACACAGTGGAACCGCTGCACAGGGTCATGGTACAAGTTGTATAAGCAGTAGAGGGATGGAGATGGGGTGCGGGTGGGGTGGGGGATTGAGTATAAGGACATGATTATAGAGAGGAGATGTGGGTTGGTTCAGAAAAGGGGAGCAGGGGGAATCAAAGGTAGTTTGAAGGAAGGATAGAGACAGAAAAAACTGTAATGAAAGAAAGCAAGAAGCACGGAGAGAAAGGGGGGAAAGGAAAAGAAAGATGGCAGTATGGCTGTGTTGGCAGGATGGGGGTGGGTGCCTATCGGCGGCTGCTCCTTCCTGAAACGTGGCCACCCGAGCCTGCCTGGGCCCTGGAAGCACATGTGGAACAGTTTACTGTAATGGAACTCTAAATTAGTGGTGGTTTGAAGCTGCCTGCAGCAGTAGGGTGTAATTAACTGGCTCTGTTGAAAGAGAAAGAGCCAGAAAGAGAGGCAGGGAGGGAGCCAGAACCCTGAAAAAGGCAAGGGGTGAGAGGTGTGTGTGTGTGTGTGTGTGTGTGTGTGTGTGCGCATGTGTGTGTGTTAGTGGGCGCTCTCACACATGTGTAGAGTTGTGTTTTTTGCTTCTCCATTGCTTGATTGCGTGTGTACGTGTTTCAGACTGCGTGCATATGTGTGCGTCTTGGAAAGCTCTCCCTCATTTTCCTGGGCACGGCGCCACCTCTTAGTGCCCCCCAGTGCCCAGACGCAGTCACTGTTCCTCTGTGCATTTTTTCACTCAGTTCAGCAGTTCACCGGTTCAGCCTTAGATCTTTTTTTTCTCCCCCCTCCCATCATTTCTTTGTTTATACCGAATTCATTACCAAGATTTTTTCCCCTCGTCTTTTTTTCTCCCGGATTCACAAGCCACAGCAGTCCCAAATTCCTTGGTTCTGGTCTTTTTCAAAGCCACACTTTAAAAAACAAGCTGATCACACCACCCACTCATGAAATCACGCTAGGGAAGTGAAAGGCAAACACAAAAAAAGAAAATGGGAGGCTTTACTAGAATCCCCCCCCCACTCCCTCTCTCTCTTGTATTAACAACAGTGGGGCATAACTGTGGGTCTTGTCCACACTTGAGCCTGACTTGTCTGTGCTCACTGTGTGGATTCAAAGTGACAAGCGGGCCGCAGAAGGTAAGAGCCAAAATGACTCTGTGGGATGGGAGCCTGACCTCAAGAGAAGATAGTTGGAAGTGACAGCAGCAGTTAGCAATCAGTGGATCTCATTTTCCTTACCCTCCCTCCCTTCCTCCCCCCTCCCTTTCTCCCCCCTCTCTCCGTTCGTTCTCCGTGCTCTGGACCCCGTGTCTGGGCCTCTGGTCCTGGGGGGAAAGAGGCAGAGAGGCAGGCTGCTGTGCTAGGCTGGCAGCGGGAACAGAGGAGCTCTTTATAGTAGAGTTCTGGTGATTTAAATCATATGGCATAGCCTGGAATCACTGCAGAAGTCTGGAAGCTCATCAAAACTGCAGGAACAAGAGCTCTCTCTCTTTCTCTCTCTCCCCACCACCCCTCCCTCCCTCCCTCCCTCCCTCCCGCTCTTCCCTGTTATAACTTTTTCCAAACTTCTTTCTTATTTTCTTTTCCCCTTGCCCAGTCCCAGTTTTTCTGGCTTTTCCTCTCACGGCTCACTCATTCCTTTTTATCTCACGTCTTTATCTGTTTTTGTTCTCGCTGTCCTGTCTTACTTCCTCTTTCCTTCCCATTCTCTCATACCTATTGGTATGAAGTTTTTGCACATCCTTCTTACATTAGAAATGTGGATAAACTATTCTCCGTCCCAGAGCGTAGAGAGATTTAAGGTCCCAGAGTTGATGTGAGGTGAATCGGGTTTTTTGCAAAATCCAAAGAGGATGTCAACTGAAACGGCTGTGTGTATCATCATATTTCTACCAATCAGGAACAGTTGTCCTCATGTCGTGTGTGTGGTGAATGTATTCGTTAAGATAACAGATTTCTCTTTGTCTTCTCTTCCTCAGAGAGTGAACTGGATTACTCTTCTAAAGTGGAGTCCGATGTTCCCTCAGTAAACCAGAGGCCCCATCATCTCTGGTCCACTCCCCACACCCTGAGAGTATTCAGAAGGACGCGGATTTCAACTTTTCGTGGGATTTCCAGGTGTTGTTAGAGCCATTGCTTTGGCCCCGGCGGCCTGCTGCGGACCCCTGGGTGTGTTCCGTCGCCATGGCTACCAACAGGGAACAGCAGGTGGGTCACATGACCGGCTTCCCACCTGCTGTCTACCCCTTCGCCTTCAACTCCATGAGAAGCCACTCCCCTTTTGACCTGCTGGCCAACAGCAGCCTGTTTGGGAGATTTGGTGCTGACCTGCCCAAAGAGATGGCCGCTCTCTGTAAGTCATTTTCATTACTGTGTGCGGTTGACTTTTCCCTCCCTCTTTATGTTTCATTTTCCGTCTCAACTCCAAACTGCATATCCGACTCGTCATACCTTCATTTTAGTCGAGTCACATTAAACATTTTGGACGTGCACTAGAAAGAGGAGAATACTGCTTTTTTAAATTGCACTTCATTATCTGTAATTTTGTGGAAATGGAAAGCTTTAGGATCTGTTTGTGATATAGGACGAGTGGTTAAAAAAAAAATCCCCCTATGTTACCATGAAGGTCCACTTTCATCAATACAATGATTACACTGCTCCTGTGGTTTCCTTATAGATGCTTGTAGATGGTGTGGTTGTGACAACAAACTCTGGCTCAGGCTTCGCTGCTGTGTGTGTGTGTGTGTGTGTGTGTGTGTGTGTGTGTGTGTGTAACTGGACCTATCACAGAGCTTTTGTGAAGCAGGCAACCCACAAGTCTGCAATTAGAGACAAAACAACATTCTTTCAGTGTGAGGTGACGAGTGCTCTGAGCATCAACAAATATTTGAAAAAGAGCAATTCAAAGATTTGTCTAACTGTTTATTCAGATTCGGCATACCACACATCTTGCTCAGAAAGAAAGAAAGAAAGGTGAGCTGAAGGCGGGATTTAAAAATAAAACAGACTTGTCACAACAGCATGCCCCAGGAGTGACAAAACTGTGGTTTCAGTCGTGACCACAGGGGGCACTGTTGTATTCTCAAGCAATAGGATGGAATGATGTATGGAGTACAGAGCACAAAGAGGAGATTGTTGGCAATCTAGAGTGTTTTTCTGTCATTGGAAAAACGAGCCCGATTACACACACGCTGCCGACATACATCGCTCATTGTTCAAAACACCTGCTATTTTTAAAAACACAGTTTATTATCGACATAGGGGAAATCTAGGTCAAGGAGTGCTTGTATAAAACCACTGCTGCATGATAGGCTGCTGAGGATGTCAGAGAGAAAGGAACACAGACAGAGGGAGAAAAAAGGAAAGAGCACTATCAGTGAGGTTAGGGGCATGAGGTAAAGGTAAGCAGAAGTTATTTGAAATCTTATCTGGGTAGTACGCTAAAGGGGTGGCAGGTGGTGGTAGGTGGTGGAGGGGCTATAATGGGTGTGGGTGGCAACAGCTGAGTGCAGAGCCTGGGAGCTCCCCTGCCTTGTGTGCGCAGCCCCCCCCCCCTACCACAGCATGCCTGAGCACCTCTCCAGCCTTTCAGCCGTCAATCAGTACCTCACCCCCCTTCCTTCTCGCTGCTGCTGCCCACCTAATCCTCAAGGTATTTTCACAGAACCAGAGAGAGAGAGAGAGAGAGAGAGAGAGAGAGAGAGAGAGAGAGAGAGCACCTGGGGGTAATGTCCTGGTGTGGTGGAATCCAAGAACACACCCTGTTAGGAAAACACACAGATACACACATGCAAACACATCAGAGACGCTCTTCCTTCTCTCTCTCTCTCTCTCTCTTTCTCTCTCTCTCTCTCTCTCCGTCTCTCTCGCACATAGAGCTTGTCTTTCATCTGAAAACTAGAAACATACTCTTGACGCAGAAAGAAATCCCACAGCTTTGACAGATGGATTCTTTTTTGGCTTTTACACTGGCGTGAGTTAAAACAAAAACAAGCATCAAAGCACAAACAGACGCAGGCAACCACATGCACCAGGGCCTCATACTTGACTGCTTGTACTGACATATCCTCGCTGGCATTAGTATCGTTCGCAAGGGTTAACAATTGGGTTTAAGCTCTCTTGAAGCTTAAACAAGGCTGGGGTCAAAGATTAAGTTGGGATCAGAGTGACAATTAGCTTCAAGTCAGCTAGATTGACTTTTTTCAGTTTTACCTCTCCATTAGCTTGTATTGTACTATACAAGTGAATGCAATCATTCTTCTAAAAGTATTTAATGTGAATACGGGATCAACATTAGTATGGTTCAAATTATAGTAACTCTAAAAACTGACATTTCTTACATTTGAGAAGCTGACACCAGGGAACGTTTATTTGCCTGATACATGACTTCAACAATTAATCAGCTGTCACCGTTTTTGTTGTTTATCAATTTTCTGTCAATTCACTAATTAGTTCATCGACTAATTATTCTAGCCCCAGACATGTCCACAGTTAATTTGTGCTAAAGCAACAAGTATCAGGTTAGGCTGCTAGAATGTAAAACCATCAGCTGTTAGTATCGGCTGCTAAAACTTCCTTTTGGTGTATCCCTTGACAAGGAATGTTACAAGTCATTTTACTGACAGCAGTCTCATTCCCTGCTCTCTTAAACGTTTGCGGGGAAGACAAAAGGCCTTGGTTTTGACATTCCCCAGGCCCTGTTTTTTTTCTCTCTACTTCTACTTCTTCTGCAGTAGTTGACTTAACAGGCCTTCTCATTGTTGTCAGGGCTGTCTGTAGGCCAGACTGAGAAAATACTTTCCACATAAAGAAAATAGTGAAAAAAAAAAAAAAATATATATATATATGTGTGTGTGTGTGTGTGTGTGTGTGTGTGTGTGTTTGTGTGAAGTAAATAGCGCTGCATTCTTTAAACAGCGTCAGTGTTCCGTGTGCAATTGTTGTCAGAAAGGTAGCCGGGGTGACACCTACCTTTGCAGGGTGTGCATGCTGCGCCGACAGGTTGGAGCACCTCCCATGGCGGCGCTCTGTTTTGGCACCACAGTGTCTTTGGAAATACCTGTTTTGCACAGAGGTGGGGAAGGACAGGAAAGGGGAGGGATGGGGTTGGTGGACTGTGTTTGCACATGTAGAGATAGTAGGCTTTCCTTTAGTCTAAACGTGCATAAATGGAGGAAATGGACACAGAAAACCTTACCTTGCTTCACTTCAACATTCAAATCTCGTGTGAATGACGTTCAGTGACCATGTGGGTCTGCTGCAAGACTCCCGTCCTTACCATCCATATCTTTATAAATGCGGAAAGGCGATTGTTCATCCATGAGAGGGTTGAGGGCTGTCTGTGCAGTGTGTAGTAGCGGCCGTTATCAGTTGATCCCTGTCATTATGGGAGCACTTCAAATAAACAGTTGGAAGCCCATTAAGGCCACTTACTATCAGATAACATCGCCACTGAGCCCTGAAACACCTCTCTAAGCTTTCACCAATCAGGGCCGGAGCCCTGGCCCCAAAGCCAGCCACAGGGATGTTTTGAAAAGCTAGTAGGTCATTTCCTTCAGCCCACACGGCTGTAGTCCTGAAGTCCTTTGCTTGGCACGGACTCTCCATCCAGACCATCATTTTTGGCCTTATCTTGAGTGATGTACACAGAAAAAACGTGGCTCAGCTGAGTGTATTATTCTGCATCACAGTGGGCCGAAATTAAAGCATTGTATTAATAGAATGGAATGAAAAGCGTGTTGAAACTTGTATAAATGCTGCCCAAGTCTACACAGTTGTGCCTCTGGTGGCGACAACATGAATAGCTGTGATGTTTAGAGTGTGTGTAGGGCTGAGGATTTTGACACCACACACAACGTAATACGCACACGCACAAACATTAGCATACGGGCTGCCAAGCATATAGGCATGCATCGATGTGTACACAAACAAACATGCATGTTTGCACACATACACACAGACATACACAAACCATTAAGTCAAGCAGGCTGCGAAAAGGACCAAAGTGTTCCAGCAGAAAAGATTATCTTCATGCAGAGTGACATAATTAAAAACACTCATTGCATTCTTAGACACACACACACACACACACACACACACACACACACACACACACACACACACACACACACACACACACACACACACACACACACACACACACACACACACACAAGAGGTCATGTTGGCCTAGGGAGCATTGGGAGTTGCGTAAAAAAGCCATTTTGGTGGGAAATGTGGTATGAGAGGGAATAAAAGCAAACCTTTAAATGGAGGAGAGGGACAGCGGGGAAGGATGTCGACTAGCAGAGAGAAGCCTTCTGAACTGGATGAAAAGCAGAGCACAAACAGCGCATTGTGCCGCTTTATTTATTTTCATAATGGTTGAAGTGCTGGGTTTCAGCCCAGCCTTGATAGAGCAGGTTGGAACTTACGTGGCTGACTTATAGGTTAGGATTCGTCCGGGTGCATATGTGTGTGTCAATGTGCATTGGGAATACTGTATATTTGAGTGAACGGAGGGAGAGAGATGAAAGAGAATTGAAGCAATGAAAGATATGAAAATGCTGAGCTCAGCTGTGCTACCCCTCACTTCTTTGCAGGCCCAATCTTCTATACATACACAAGCCACAACTCCCATATCTATTAACTTCTTCTCTCCCAGTGTGCTCTTGCAGAAAACCTGAGTGTTCAATTTTCTGTTTATTCTTTGACCTCAATGTTGTCATAATTTATTGATATCTGTTAATTATTGAATTGTTTTGTACTTTTTATTGTCAGAGGGAGCCTCAGATTTAAGAATTTTACTGGCCATAACTTCGCCTGTATTTGTTGTGCATATGATTAATAGACTTGAAACCTAATTGAAGCGCATAAGACATGACAAAACATTACACATGAGGATTCAAAGAAATTCAGAAAAATATCAGGAATAAGAGACACATTCTATATGTGAGATTAATAGTAGCCTTTAAAGTGATTGTGGGCAGTATGTGCAATCCATGGTTGAATTGAATTAATGTGGATCATAGTGATTTAAGAGTAGAGAGAGTTGTTATGGTGTGTGAGGTGTTTTTTGATACATAACAACAGTATCATCCCTGATCTCTTATATCGCTTGATCACCTACTAATATTGTATTTTTTTTCTTCATAAAAATTGCAAAGGTCATGGTGACCAAACCTTTATATAAAGTATACAAGGAATAGATACATTCTGACAGGAGTATAAAAGAAAAGGTATCAGATATGTTAAACTGCAAATGTAATCTCTTTCCAGCAGCAGTTTTGAATTCTCAAAATCCTGTCAAAGATACTGTATACCCATGGATAGATGAAGAATCCACTTTAAAACAAAATTTTCTGGATTTGACCCCGGTGTTCACCCACCATGAGTGTCAAAACCTAATCAGAAGGAAGCACCATTATAAAGACAGCTGCTCGCTGACACCTGTGACCATGATCGACATAGCAAATTAGGGATGGTAGGGCTGGACCATTCGTGTGAACTTGTGTGTGTGCGATGACAGCATGTGTAGCGCTGTTTGGCTTTGTCCTTGATCTACCAGTGGGGACTGGAGCCTCCTCTGCTTTAATAAACAGCTCTGCAACGTCTGACATCCCAGCTTTCATCTCCCTAGGCGACAGCTAGCCTCAAGACGACAGCTCTCCGAGGTATCTCCCACCTTCTTTTTGGAAATCGATTCCCCCACTTCACATTTCTCTTTTTCATTTCTGAACCACTGCTGGCCATTATTCAATAGATGGGACGGAAAAATGGAGAGAAAGGCCCACTTTCCTGTCAGTTTAGGCGCCCAATGTTGGCGTGGAATATCTGCTGCTCTGATAATATCCACCTAAACCCTGTCGGCTTATGCACTCTTCAGTTCCATCGCTCTTTGTCTCTCTTCTACCCTCTTCGTTCTATCTCTTCTCAGACTTCGCCTGGGATTTCCTCTTATTATCCCTTTTTGTAAGTAGGAGCCAATATGCCCTATTGCTGGAATCTTATTGAAACTATGAGTGTGTTGGAGTATTATTGTGTGTGTGTGTGTGTGTGTGTGTGTGTGTGTGTGTGTGTGTGTGTGTGTGTGTGTGCGCGTGGGGGTGTTGTGTTTTTGGCTACACAACTAAAATATTTTTCTTTTTTTCACCAGCTAACACGTGTAGCAAAATGTCATGACAGTGCAAATAGAGGGAGGGAAAAAGTCATAGCAAAAAAAATACCTCTCTGAAATATGGCCAAGGCTGATAGTGTTTCTGAAGAGTAGCTCTGTTTGTGAGGCCCTTGGTGGGACAAGCATGCGAACGGAGGCCAACATGGCCGCTGCTGAGGGACGGGTCTCTCTCTGAAAAAGTAATTTCTCACGTCCCACTATGCCCGTCCTCAGTGACTCGCCAGGTATCTTCCAGAGATGTGTTCTGAGAAAGAGAGAGGTACTGTAGATGAGTGGATAAGATTACATGTCTTGTCAAAGCTGAACATGTGTAAAACCTGCGGCGGGGTGGAGCAGTTGATGGATGTGATGAGCGAGGACGCTAGGATTACGCTCTGTTTTCAATGTCCGACATAAACATTACTTTTTATTTATTGAGTTTCGCAAATGAAAAGGACAGGAGATGTTTTTTGTGGAGTTTGTTAGCTCCTTCTTTACAACATGTATAGGATCTCCCTCTCTCTTTCTCTCTCTCTCTCTTTCTCTCTCTCTGGTGTGTATGTGTGTGTGTGTGTGTGTGTGTGTGTGTGTGTGTGTGTGTGTGTGTGTGTTTCTGAGTAACCTGAATCTGGCTGTAGTGGAACGGGCGCTCTGAACCGGTGTTCAGTGTCTCTATCATCGCCGGCAATCTGTTTCAGCACGTCCACACACTGCACACATGCTCACATCGGCACTGGAAAAGCTCTACATTCCTTTCAAAATCGCCATGCTGTATTTAGCGCATAGGCATTTAGAAGAAACAAGCCATCTTTATTGCCTCACACACCACTGTGTTGTTGACTGCTCGGCTGGAACCTGAGTGACTGTATACAGAGGAAGTGGCAACAATGTGTTGTATACGGCTTATCTGTAATCGGCATCAGAGTGTCAGACAGTAGTAAAACCTTCTATTTTTCCTGGGCTCCGGCCCACGTGGAGCTTCAAGCACACCGACTTGAGTGTCACTGTCTACTGAATACATGAAACATCGGAGATATGAAATCTTATCACTAAAAGAAACATTTGGATATTTTAATGGGTGTAAAAGTCAGGTCTAATCACTGCAATTAACATGATCGAAAGCAGCAGTCACACAAAAATGGCCAGGGAGTTGGCAGGCACCGAAAATGAAACATTTCCAAAAGCAGAAACAAAAGCAAGAGAACTTTGTCAACTAAAACAAATCATGCAGTCAGGAGAAGAAAAAAAATGGCCATAGGGAACTTGATGAAATGGGGAGAGTATGCAGAAACAGAGGGAGGGGTGGTGGGGGGAATTAAGCAGAGCGATGGAGAGACTTGTGAGCAACAGAGTGAGGGAGAGAAGGAGGGAGGGCAGGATAAGTTTGGGGGGAAAGTTAGTGGCCCAGTGGGGGTTTCTTCTGGAGTTCAACCTCTCTGGCCGGGGAAGGAAGGGGAGGGGGAAGGAGGAGGGGAGGCAGGGACCGGCCTGGGTCAGCAGCAGTATGGAGTGTGTGTAGGTTAGATGTCTAAACTCAAAACCCCTCTAAAGCGCCTAAAGACTCACAGCACACGGTGCTGCGTGCCAATAAGTGGAGGAACCTGAGTTATAGTCTCATACACAGCAAAAAAAAAAAAAAAAGTCAAAACCAGGAGAGAGTCGGATAGGGTCCATAAATCTCCAAAAATAAAAGAGTTTCAAGTGTGAGCACATGACATTATAAATCGATTGTGTCGCGGCTCGCTGGTCCAGAGCGCAGCCCTGGCAAACGACACTGATGTTACATAGAACATTTGAATGCCATGGGGATTAGCCAGCATTTAGTTTCCAGGATGCTGTACAAAACTAGCAGCTACAAAGAAAAATAAAAAAAAAGACAGGAAGGAGACGAAAGACGGGTGTGAGAAGAATGTTTGCGGTTCACAACGATGTGACTGGGGGCAGTGATGATTTCATCTGAAATGCATCCAGATCAGGACTTCTTTTTATTATTTTTATTATGTAAATGTGTGAAAAACAAAGATAATTATTTTTTAAATTTTTAACAACAAATTGTAAGCAGTGGGGCATCTTTGATGGATAACCGTTTGTTATTTAGCCTGACCATTCTATTCTTGCCGCCATAAAGCTTCCTCTTTATGACCTGACAGCTGGATGAAGAAACACATAAAAACTACTGATGTTGTTTACTGTTAGTTGCAACAAAGGAGCCGTTAAAATGTGTGTGTCTGTTTGTGGTAGTGTGAGTGAGTTTGTGTGTGTGCGAGGAGTATCAGCCCACATGTGTATATGAACGCGTGAGTGTGCCAGCTCAAGAAAAAATAAACAATAGTTCTCAAGCTTTTAGGACAATAAACATTCAAATCGAAAACCATTCGAAATAGCCCCAAAACATGAAACCACGGTTTTCTTAATGAGAGTGGAAAAAGAGTGAAGTGTTTGACGGGGGGTGGGGGTGGGGGGGGTGGTTGTGAGGAGGGGAGGGGAGGGCACTGTGTGTTTATGGAGAGCGTAGCCAGCAGCACAGATTGACAGGAAATGTTGTCTTTTTTTGCCTGCTGGGCTGTACCACTTGTAGTGATCTGACAGGGGGGTAGATGAATGTGTGGGGCACTCTGTCTAAAGCCATTCTATTATCATATATCTCCCATTGTATGTGGCTGTTTGCTTTAGCCCGGCCAGAGTCAATTTGTCTGCTGAGCAACAGTTAGGACCAGTGACGAGGGCTTTTTTATTGACCACAGAATGCTTATTGACTTCCTTTTAGATTTACCAACACTGTGAGGACACTGCCATGTTTTACATTTAATTGTTTTAGCCATACACAGAACATCCTGTGTTAAATGGGGCAAAATGTGACTGGCGGAGTTGTGATGTGAGAATGAAGCGTTCAAGTTCAAGTGGCTTTTGGTCCATTGGAGTTGACTATACTTGCACGACAACACCATATCCACGTCCTCGCTAGTCTCCTTATTTCTTTGCGACGGTTGCTCGGGAGATAAATCACAAACAAGGTCAAGTGAACCTGTGAGAAGTGTGTCCAGCACATGGTGTGTTTGTATATTGGTGGATATTTGTCTGTGTAAATGCGCTGCGGGATTGAGCAAGGCAGCACTCATTCATCACTGTTAAAGCACTTCCAGAGGGAGAGACTGAGAGAAACTGCCCATCCTCTGTTCCCTCAAACAGACAGAGTGGAGGGAGGGATTTACCATGGCATCTGGTTTCTGGGTTCAACCACAGCACAGTGTTCTTTCTCTCCCGCTCTCTTCTCTCTCGATCCCCGGCTCTCTTTCTCACACACACACACACACACACACACACACACACACACACACACACACACACACACACACACACACACACACACACACACACACACACACACACACACACACACACACACACTCAACCGGCCAGTGGCTGAACTTTAATATGGTTATGATTAGAGACGGGGGCTCAGAGAAAGGAGGGGAAGGGGGCTCATATTTACTGCAGGGGAGTTTGGGGGGAGGTGCGATGTAAAGACAGACAGACAGACAGACAGAGACAGGGACCAGATTCTGAATGGGACACGAGGGGAGGAGTGGGGCTGTATTTGTTTGCATTCGGAGCTGAAATATGAAACACAAAAGCAGCACGGACCAAAAAAAAACAAAAAACACAGGAGAAGAATGGCAATAGAGTTTTGTCCTCTAGCCAGATCAGTTCTTCCTCCAGTGCAGGCTCTGCTGGCCGGCCCCCTCTCCTCTCCCCCCTCCTCCTCCTCCTCCTGGGTCCCTCTCTCTCTCTCTATCCCTCCCTCTCTGGCATTCTCTCTCTCTCTCTCTCTCCGCCCCCCTCTCAGAGCGTCATGCCGAGGCAGTTGGTTCGCTCCGCCGTGTCTGGGGCTCGGCAAAGAGCTGTGAGAGGCTGTTATTTAGGTCTGTTACAGCAGACAGGGAG